>JAUZST010071479.1:0-21751 GCA_034779995.1 Parotocinclus haroldoi
ATATATTGATATATATTGATATATATATATTGATATATATATATATATATATTGATATGATATATATATCATATGCTCCATCTTGTATGTTTATACAGTTAGGATGACAAAAAGATACCTGGCTTCTTAAAATTCGTATAACACATCATGTGTAGCTTTATCAAAGCCTACACGCTATCATGTCACTGAATGTTTGCCAGTACCACACATTCATTTAATCACACTAATTGACCTGGTCTTAATTCATTTCAAAATTGCCTTGCACTGATAGCCCCTTTCCAAGGCTGCTGAACCTGAGAACCTGCGTGTTCGCCCACGGCCACCTGCCAGTGACAGGTACGGAGAGGAACGTAAGATGCAGCAGAGAGCAGATGGCAATCATACAGGAATTAGGCAAGCAGAACAACCCAGCTGAATCATGCCCTGTCAGGGGATACTAGAGCAACTAGATCCCTTTTAAAGTCATTAGTAGTTAAAACAATGTGTTTACTACATATCAGAGATTTCCTCTCACATGTTTAAGCAGAGGGAAGACTGACTCAAAACAATGAGGCAGAGGTTGGAGACCACACAATCTACTGTTTACTGTTTGTAATAACCATGTTTATTTGGTTTTACACTTTTTTAGCAAAGCTTGGCTCATTAAACAGATTGTATGCAACGTCCTAGAACCCTGAAGCAGTCAAGAATATCCCATGTGTTGCTTTTTTATTCATGGGCTACTTCTTCGCTCAAAGGACATGCAAGATTTAAGGTAATGCAGTGTCATCTTCAGAACAAATCTAAGGGAATGCTAAGATTTCTGCTTAATTTACTGCTCACAAAAATATGGGATATTTCATTTCAAAATATAATGAAATAACTACATATTTTTGCCAACAGTTTAGACAAGGGAAGTGCAACTTCACTCCACTTCCCAAACTCCACTATCATCTACTTTACAACCACTGAGATCAGTTTAATTAGAAATAGTAAATGAGCTGCTATTTTGATCAAATCAAGTTAATTTCCTGTGTAGTCTTCACCAATTTAAATGTGGAAGGCTATAGATGGCAATCTTTGACTTTATGAACCTGCAGTTCGATGCTGAATTGCGATGTGAATTCATGGTATACTGTATTGAGTTCCATGAATTCCAGGCTATGATCAGGGCTGTCAAACCCACAATCCTAACCTAAATTTTCACATTTTCACAGTTGGCACCTTAGAGGTGGAATAAAATTCCTCTGGATGGGCAAACGGCCGAGTTAGGTCACCTGCTTTCACTTTCCTGCTTTCAATTTGTTATGTTTCTTGGTTTTCCCTACACCAACTCCTAACAGGGTTTTTCGTTTGATATGTTCTGGAGACGTAAGCAGCTGTGCAAGCATGAAAATTTCTTTTCTTGAGCACAAAGCACTTCTGTAAGTCCCTCTGGATAAGGGCATCTATTTCATGCATAAATAAATGCAAACAGCAAATAAAGCAAACGAGTGTACTTCATACATTTACACTAACACAAAAGTACCATCATAAAAAAACACTTGCACTTGACCTGAGCACAATAAGAAAATACAACTTTATAAAAATACAACATTAAAAAAAACTCCTTGTTTCTACACTCATTGTCCAGTCAAGTCATATTAATTTGTATAGCGCTTTTTACAGTGAAATATTGTCTCAAAGCAGCTTTATAGTATTAGATTATGTTATATGGCCAATCCCAAACTGAGCAAGCCTAGGGCAACAGTGGGAAGATAAAAACCTTTTTTATCTCCAATTACCATTGTATTATTTTTGGGACCTCCACAGGGCCACCACAGATCAGGTACTATTTGGTGGACCAATTCAGTACTGCGATGACACTGGCATGGTTTTGGTGTGTTAGTGTGTTTTTGTGCTGGTAGGAGGGGATTAGTCACAGCAGTGCTGCTGGAGTTTTTAAACATTGTGGACACTCACTGTTGACTTTATTAGACACATTTACATTTACGTCATTTAGCAGACGCCCTTATCCAGATCGACTTTCAATTAATAGTCTTACAATCCAAGCAATTGGGGATTAAGGGCCTAGCTCAGGGGCAAAACTGTGGTAGCCTGGCAGAGGTGGGATTTGAACCCTGGACCTTCTGGTCCATAGTCCAGTACCTTAAACATTAGGCCAACCCAGGTCCACGTCTACCTTTTTATCCACCTTGTAGATTTATAGTCAGAGACAGTATCTGTTGTTGCACAGTTTGTCATCCTCTAATCTTTCATCAGTGCTCACAGGATGGTTCCCACAGGATGCTGTTGGCTGGAAATTCTTCCTGGTGGAATATTCTCAGTCCAGCAGTAACACTGAGCTGTTTATAAAGCTCCAGAAGTGCAGCTGTGTCTGATCCACGTATACCAGTGCACCACACACTAGCGCAACACAATATGTTCTCTTTTGGGCACCGTTCAGAACTGCAGGCAGGCCATTTCTCCTGATTTCATGAATTACTTAATGATATCAAGAACCAGAGGAACTTGTATGCAAATCCCTTACAATCTTTCTTTGAGGTAGATTGTTTTTAAACATTTCAATAATTTTCTTAACATTTGTTGACAAACTGGTCCTCTGACCTCCTTTGCTCATCAAAGGCCCGGTCTTTTCTGGATGCTGCTTTTGAACCAAATCAAAATTACAATCACCTATTTGAATTCACATCATTATTTAGTTGTTTCCAATTACTACTAGCTCTAAATTATTAACTTTTTTGAATGTTTAGCAGGCCTGAAATAAATGAATGGAGGTTCATAAACAAATGAATGAAAGTGAAAACACTAAATATATCAGCTCCATACTGTTTACAATTAAATAAAACCTACAAGGATCTCATCAAGCATTGAAGCAGACCAGCAAAACAAGCAAATCAGTCATAGATGGCTCAGGCTTGAGCATCAAGCAGGTTTCAAGTGACATTTGCCCTGGCCAAGTCTGTGTCATCAGAGTGTTCCCTATTGCCTCAAAGCACAGCTGCTGCATATGAACTCTGATACTGAGTGTACGCTACACCGATCAAATTATAGCAGCCATTTAATTTATTAATCTGCCATAGATCTAGCAATAAGCCTGTGTAGAGTCTGTGAGATGGTTCAACTTTACACACTCATAGACAGTATCCTGTAACACTCCAATGGAAATGTTGGACTATATTAACTATATTAGAGACGTATTGATAAAATAATTAATTAAAAGTCCTACATTTTAGTCAGACTGAATTAATGATGCAGGTACAATGACAATTCAAAGCTGCAGCAATGGGTTCACATAATATCATTACTAATAGGACTGTGCTACTATTGTATTACAGATAATCTGTATTACAGATAAAGTACATAAAAGGTAAACATAAAAAGTAGTGCAAAATAGCCAAATACAAAACTTTTGTCAACCAGGGTTACATTTTGTTGATATTTTGATGTAAAGAAGTTAACACAACCATAAGGAAACAAGCCTAAGCATTTATATCATTTACCAGTTGCCATTATTAGTTGACTTACAACTAAATAGTCTTACAATGTCCAATCCAAGTGATTGTGAGTTAGGTCCTGCTTAAAGACCCCACAGTGGCACCTTGGCAGTGCTGGAATTTGAGCCCCAGACCATCTGATCCATATTTCAGTACCTTAACCACTGCACCACCACAGTTTCTATTTACCTACATATGACATATTACATAATTATATGACATGATCATCAGTGGTATGGTTAATGGCAGGCAATTATACATGGCAGAATTGCAAATGTTAAATGTTTATTTTCATTTGAGCTCTCTTAGCTGTTATTAATTAATATGTATTTTTAGCTTTATTTCTTCCAAGAATATAATTTTTTCCTGCGCTGTTACTGGATATTTCTTTCATTTCTGTATAGTATTTGGTACTACAACAACTACAAATAAGAGATGTTTATTGGATCTGTTAAATTATCCATTCAAAAAAATCGAATTAATAATTTGTTAATTCATATAGTTTAACAGTTAATACCGTGTTTTCTCTTAAAACATGTCACAAGCTAAGAATCATTGCTGGACCAGCCCACAGTCCATCACAAAGAGCAAAACACACACACTGGGACACTTCAATGGCACCTGTTGACCTAGCACGCGTCTTTGTATTTTGGAAACCCTACTTATACACTGGCAGAATAGTGAAAACTCCACATAGTCTCTAGTTTATTACAATTGTAGCCATCATCACAAAGTTCTATTTAAAAAGGCTATATTATTGGGATTACTGTATTAGCCTTCGCACATGCCATACATTATTCAGCCCTACATAAAGGATACATAAATTATAATTTAGCCATAGCTTTATTACTAATTATCAAATTCTAACAAGTTAGGCTATTACAAGCAAACTTTAGTCAAAATACATATTCATTTCAGGCTATAAAACCTGTAATTTTTTTGTATTTATATGTATTTACCTATAACAACTTAACACTGGGTTGCTACAGTGGTGCTATACTACCCTCTAATGGACAATGTTTGTCTCACAGGCCAAACATCGAGGCAGAATAGCTTTGGTCTTAATACAACTGAGCTGATATCAGTACATTTACATTACTTTACATTACTTTATTAGACGGTCTTATCCAGAGCGACTTAACAACTAATACTTATACAGTCCAAGCAATTGAGGGGTAAGGTCCATGCTCAGAGACCCAACAGTGGCAGCTTGGAGGATTTGGAAGGAATGGAGGGATATTGCATCCTCAATCATAGTACAGTATTTTAACCACTAAGCCACAGAATTTTAAAGGGAAGCCCAAATACTTTAGGCCATTCAAATTTATATTTAGTTGTTTAGCAAACCCCAATATCCAAAGTGACTTACAGTAGAGAAAAGCATTACAATCCAAGCAATTGTGTGAGCAAGATTCTTGCTCAACGACCCAGCAGAAACAGCTTTGCAGCCATGGAACTTAATAACTAAGCCAGATGTGCAATTCCGCATCCACAGCTCTTTATAAAGAACATATTTCTCCACCAAATGAGATTTTATTTTATTAACAACCTTCACATTTTTAAAAGAATGGAAAAAAAGACACAAAGAAAGGAACATAATATGTGGCAAAGATAAACAGATAAATTGTTTATGATATACATGCTGGAATGTTATTCACTAGGGTTCTGAATGACAATCAGTAGATATTCTTTATCTGTGAATAAAAAAGGCAAGACAAACTGAATTAATAGGAAATCATTATTCACAGTATTACGAAAATAAAATCAAAACAAGGCTTGCCTGGTGCGACCAAGATCTCATGTTTCTTGGATCTGACACGTAGAAAAGTGAGGTCATTCTGAGGATCTATGTCTCTGACCGTGCTCCGGGCTTTCATAGTGAGTTGATGGAGTAAACCTGCGTACTGCACCGTGGTGGAATTGTCCAGTGTTGTTCTGATAGGAATGCCTGAGTGAAAGCAGTCAGTGCATGGCAATAAATGTGCTTTTTCTCTATTTAAGATATTTCACTGTAACACTGGATATCTAAAATGTAATCCAGGTAATGGATGAACATGAAAGGACAGAGGTTCAGAAAAGACCCAGAGTCAGAGGGACAAAAAGGGTGGCACCCTTCAAGAACAATCGGTTCTTCATTTTGCATATAACTTAAATAAATATTTACTTACAGGCACAATTGGTGTGATCTAGGCATTTATTTTAAGCAGTTACCAACAAATATGCTCCAAACAAGAGTGCCTGTTACACTTGATATACTAAAATTGCCCCACCCTAAATTGACTCTTGCATGTAAAAGCAGGCAATTAGGTTGAGTACTATGACAATAGTGAAAGGGAACCCTTGGTTTAACTGTATTATTAAAAGCGTTTTTTAAGTTTATTTTTGTTTATCAGTCGGGATCAAACTGGTGATCTCCAGAGCTCTTTGAACCACTTGTGCTACAATGCTGTCCAATAAATGTATGTTAATATTAGTTTTTATGACTGATTTTTGGAGATGGCAAGTTTGGATTAGAACAATTTCACTTAGGTCAAACTGTGATGTTGTATTGTGCTCAAATACCTCAAATACTTATATGCTTACAAATGTACAAATAAATTAGGTTCATTTTGAGAAATATTGTTGTAATTAGTGAGTTAATAGTCAGTGTCCCATTATCTGAAATCCAGCTATCCAACCCACTAATTCGCTAAAATAAGGGATGTACATAATCATGACTGGTGTGTTACCTATACTTATAACCTTTACCTTCATTTTACACAGGCTTTAATTTTGAGTTTATATCTGGAGATACATATGAGCATGAACCTGCTCAGAAGAGAGATGACAATCTGTCCAATTTGCAAATAACATACAAGCAACCACTAAACTGCACTGATATAACAGTAATTTCAACCATAGGAAATAATGAATATTGGCTCCTGAAACCTGAATATTCTTTACTATAACATATTAAAACGTGCACTCAGATAAATGGGTTTGACTGTACATATAAATATGTATTAGTAAAATTCATTTTTCATCTCTGTCAATAATACTTTTGAATTCAACATGCAGGTGAAAGAAAAGAACAGCTTGAGATGTGCCGAGAGGTTTTTACCTTCAGCATTTACTACTATTGTTCCTATGACACCTTTGTGTGCCTGGATTCTCTTTAGTGTCTCTTCAACTTCAGCCTGAAATAGAGCAGGAAAGGAAAGCAACATTGACATTGTGTAGGAGGGGACTAAGTGTGTAATAATGTATATTCGTATGGACAAACTAAACAAAACATACTGAAATATAGATGCATCAATACAGCAAATAATTAATAACCTTATATGGAAATCACTGCTAATATATACATATGTATATACACACACTAGATGTACGGCAGTATGTGGACACCTGCACATTACTCTTAAAACAGCTTTTAATAAATGCAATTCTAAATTAGCATCAATGTGAGATTGGAACTAAGATTCCCAGTCCAAATTCTGGAAAACATTGCACATAAAATTCCAGAGTAAAACTATCATTGGACTATACAGTACAGATGAGCTGAGCAGTTATGTCATTCTATTGCTTCTGTGCTGCATATTAAAAACTGAAACTGTAAATAACAGCAAGTCAATTCGTTATTTAGCCGTGTACAGACCACAAAGAGTCGTAAACTAAAGTAATTAATTAAAATTTTAAAAAGGCATGTCACCATATTCGGATGTAGCAACCGGTCTGTGTTGTGCTGTGTTGTGCTGTGCTGCGTTGTGTTGTGGCTTTGCGTTTCTTCGTGGAGACGCAAACTTGAAGTCAGGAAAGATGGACGCCTTAATACGTAATAAAAGTTTTAAAAAGCTTACATATTTAACCGGCTGTATGGTTTAATTCTTGAATATAAATACACTATATTGATATATAGTTGTAATTTTAGTTTTAAACAGCAACCATTAATACAACAACCAGTAATATAATTCAATTTACGCTTGTTAAGACTTTTATTTTGCAATAATCCATTTTCCACGCTGTGGCTTGTAATTGCGCTTTTCTCTTAGATAAACCAATGACTTGGTTTGGGTTTGGGTTTAATGGGTTCGGGCAGATAAAGGCGCAGAAGCATGGGGAGGATACACAGATTAGACTTCTCACCCCGATAACACTGAGCAGTTTGTGCTCCTGTCAAAAAATAGATTTGAGACGGGACACAGAATCACAGAAATACAATGTTGTTGCAAGTTGGAGCAGAAGAGCAACTATTCACATAGATGGTAAGGATTGTTTTTGCTCGTTTTGTTTTGTTGGCTTGCTGGGTTTTTTATGTTAACTGCACTACTGTAAAGAAAAAAAAGAACAATTTCCGTGGAGGTCCAAGCTCTTTTATTCTATTTCGTGGCCATAGTAAAAGCACCCCGAGATGACACCCCAAGATGACTAGAATAACAGTTGCAATATAGAGGTAAACGTAATCCCCATTTATATCGGGCTCCATGATACTCACCATGCCACCAAACCATGCTGGTGACCAACACATCCTCCATATCACTATCACATGCTGGTGACCATCATACACTCCATATAGTTAATTCATGCTGCTTTATATCGTACCCACCATACTAGTGGTGTGCCATATCATATTTTTCGGCAAAACATTTTAGACGATATAAAACATTCATATCGTGATATTCCTACGTCTTTACGTATGGAGTACTTCCATTACTCGTAGGCAGAGCAACAGATATGACTGAAAGTGGGTTCTGCTGTGTTTTTTGTCCCAAAAAGGGAAGCAACTTCGGTAGTGTGGTAGTGGTACGTGATACCCACTGCAGTGATACGTTAGCTATGCAAAAGGTCTGTAAGAACAAACCTAATCCGTTTCACCACCTCAAGCAGAAGCCCTCAGCTGAGTATGAGGAAAGTCAACAATACCGCGAGGTCAGGGATTTTAAAGTATAAAATATAATTTGTTGCAATTGTATGTTGTTGAAATATATAGCCAAATGTGTCGTTATGGCAAAGTACCCTAAAATAACGTGATATTATTTTGGGGCCATATCACCCACCCCTACACCATACCCACCATACCACCAGTTCAGCCCAGTGACCATCACCTAAAATAAAACAGCTATCAAAATTCTAGTGAACATCATACTATGTCTAATAATTAAACCAAACTTAATTAAACTAACAATTGCTGGTTCTTGAGTGGTCTGTTGCTGGTTTAACTGGTGCACTTGCATGGAGTGCAACCAGTGCTGATGATAAGCATACCACTGTGCTGGTGTCTATGCCACTTTGCTGGTTTGTATCCTAATAAATGTATGCATTATTTAATGTCCATATTACATTCTGTCGGATGAAATGGACACTGAACAGACAATATCAGAGTTCACATGGTAGTTTGGATATTTTGTGCAAAGTGTTTTTTAAACAATAATGAAACAATAATATTAATTAACACAATATAAAAACATTTAGTAGAGTTCTGTACTGTACATTACACTAAATTTGATCTTTAAAAATCTTGAAGCAATTACCAAAAACTAAAGCGTGTTGACCCTGATTTTAACCCTATTTTCAAGTCTTTTAAGAGTGTCAGTATATAATCGATAATGAAAATAATTATTATTATTATTCAGATATTTATTTATAGTTTTTAATATTTATGCACCTGTGCCCCTCACAGTTTGTATAGTTTCAGCTTGCCAATCCTGGACACAAGCAATTCTCAGATTTAATTGATTGAATAGTTGTGGATAGCCAAAAAGCATAATAAATAAATCTAAGGTCAGGTTTGTTACAGTACATTTTATTATAATTGTACAGTGTTTTCAGTGCAAAAGTTCAGCCTGTTTGTCAGACACTACACAGTCAAATTTCTTAATAAAGCATGTACTATACTATATATTAATTGTTCAAAATTAATTAAGTGAGCAACACCAAGTCATAAAACATTTGGTGCTGTCTAATGTGAGTGGTACTTGTACTGTAAATGTTGACACAGCTGTGAATTTTCTTGATACTCGGCACTTGACACTATGTACAGCACTTTTATATTAGTCAAAGGGGCCAGTCATCACCAGGTCCGTGACATAAAGAACTATACTATTAATCTGCTCATGAGCACTACTCAAGCGTTTAGGACTAATGTGTTACAACGGTTTGGTATAAAAAGTCACATCCATCCAGATCTTTAATCTGCATTAGTATGACCCTGAAGTCAAGTGAGTCTCTCATTAATCATATTTCAATTTGCAGGTGAACATCATGTGTGTCTGTCAGGCTTCGGAAATAACCCTCTGAATTCTGAGGGAAGCAGTGAGCTTGTTCCAGAGAGTGAAGGTTGTAAGGATGTTCTCATCTGTGAAGGGCATGTGATCTTCCGATTTAACCACAGAGCTGAGTGTTGGAGCTTGAAGAGGAATGAAAGAGCTCTTGTTTGGAGTGGAACACTAGATGTTATTAAAAATGCTGGTAATATGCTCTGATTTAGCATACAGATACAGTATTTACAGCAATTCTGTTTGTAGACAAGTGTAGACGTTTTATTTTTGTTTAGTCTGTGGTTAGTCACAGAAACTAATGTTTGAAAAGTTAATAATTCTTAGAACTCAAATGACTTGGTGGATCCCTAAGCCAATAGTACTGGGGTCGAACTCTGGCAAATTCCTACTATGGGATGTTTTAATATCCTTAACTGCAAGTTTGACCTGCTGCCCTTTTATAACAAGAGATGAATCCAAACTTAGTCTAAAATTAAAAACAATTATGTGCAAATTGAGTGTGTATTAGAGAAAAGTTATTTGGTTTTGCTTAACGTCGCTGTCGGCATCAGTGGCCATTTCAGCGACACATGCTAGGTTATATCAGAATTAGTTATATACACGCACAAGTTAATGCCAATTTAGGGTAATCAATTAACCTAACACGCTTGTCTTTGGACTGTGGAATTAAACCAGAGTACCCGGAGTAAATGCATGCATGCGGCCATTCAGACTCCTACACAGAAAGAACCCAGGCCACTTCACGCTGGGATTGTCACTCCCAATTAGTGAGTGACTTGTGCTTTAGTTTTATTCTATTTTAGGTCAAATGTTTTTCTCTTTTTATTTACGCAGACAAATCAAGAATGTGTTATATATTTATTCAAATATTTGTTAGGTAACCTATATGGGTTGTGCGGCAAAAAGTGTATGAACACTCGGTCACATCCAAAAACGAGTATTTAATGTGGAAATTGTCCCCAGTTACGGTCAGGTCTCTGTACAGCTATTAGGGAACGTCAGAAAGTTGGAGGCAGAAATTTATGCTTATTTAGCATTTTATTAGAAACAAGTGCAGATCTATGGTTGATTTGTGTATTGAGGCTCTCTTTGGATTTTCATTTACAACAGTTACTAAAGTTCACTCTGATGGGTGCAATAATGAAAAAGCAATCGGTCAGTTAGGTTCTGGGTTTGATGTGTTGTGCATTCTGAGATGCTTTTCAGAGTTGTCCACATAACTGTTGTTTACTAAATGTTTTACGCTAATGTTGTTGCACTGAGTAAACACACTAAAGCATGCCTATACATATTTGACTATATAGTAATGGTTAGAGGGTGGCACGGTGACTCGTTGGTTAGCAGTGTAGCCTCACAGTGTCCTGGTTTCAATCCTGGTTTCAGTGGAGTGGCTTGGGTCCTTTTGCAGTGTGTGTGGAGTCTGCATTACCTCCCCATGTCTATGAGTTTTTCCTCCAGGTACTCTGGTTAATTGGTGTCTCTAAAATGCCCCTAGTGTGTGAGCATTGTTCCTGCCTTGTCTCCCGGCTCTCCCGCGACTCTTTCCATGATCAAGCAGATAAGTGTGAGTGAGCAAGTGATGGACAAACCACATTGCAATCATTTGTTCTAGAGTTTAGTTAGTTTATCCCCTACTTTTTGTGAGCAGTATACATTCTTGATGCGTTTAGTTTTTGGTTTTGATTCCATGCTGGAATTACTCGGTTTTGCCAAACGGGGTATCATTGCAAAATAGGACCACAGCTAAGTGTAGTCCTTTTGAAGACAAAAATAAATTGTTTGAACAACTGGAATAAAGTGAAGCATTTGAGTGGTTGGCATGAAATACACTAATCACTGTTATTTATAGATACAAGCAAACATAACTGATTCATTGTTTTCAGAGTCCGTAGCTGATATTATTTATCTCATGTCTTCTTAAAGGGCAAGCTGTACAATTACCATTGGTGCCAGGGGGATACCTATCGTTCAAACCTCCATTTTTTCTTCCCATCTCTCCTAATCTGGAGGCAGTAAGCCTGGCATTGGGCACTGACCATGCAGTACTTCTCACAGCCTCTGGCATTGTCTACACATGGGGATCTGGCAGGTGAGGGCAATATTAATTGTGTTAGGGTATATTATAGATACATATTGTTAAGCCATATGTAGCAACATGTGTAACTACAATCATACTTCATCGTAATTTATCCTGCATTCTTTTTTTCACCATGGTCCTAAAGGTACACTGATTTTTCCCAATGTATAATGATACATAAACAACAAAGTTGACTAACTTGCATTGATTCTTTTTTAGCCATGGTCAGCTGGGTCATAGCAATCTGGTTTCAGAGGTCGAGCCACATGCAGTGGAGGCTCTTTGGGGTGTCCCAGTGAAATCTGTCTCTGCAGGAGGCTGGCATTCTGCATGTGTCAGTGGTAAGCAAAAATCTCCTTATTATTCATTTTAAACTGTCCACAGCTGATATTTACAATACGTAAAAACTTATATTGATGTCTTAGGAGTATGGGGAACTATATAAGCCTTCAAAATCATTTTGTTTGTTTAGAAAGGGGACCTATTTCCATTATTCCATATGAGATTATATTCCTTATGTATTATTGTTTATTAACAGGAATTATTTATTAACACTTTCAATGATGTTTGATGCTGTGCCCAAAATGGTCACCTAGTCACTATTTTTATACATTAAAAAATGGATCGCTAGATGGTAAGGGTGTAATGATACATCGTGAAATGATCAACATCATTATTTATCATGTCATCTTATGCAACTGCATTTTATTTTATGTTAATGAACATCAGAGGGTTCCATTCTGAGTGAGACACCGAATTTGTTTTGATTGCACGTGGCTAAAGCTTTTCTTTCTATAGATTTGTATACAAGAAAAGTACATGTTATTTTGAATTGTGATTCTTCAAAAATATACTGAACAAACATATACATTTTAAAATATAAAAGCCAATTTTTCATGAGCTGAAATGAATGATCTGTGGTATTAGTTACAGTAAATAAATTAATGGGACTGTGGTAACTTAGCGGTCAAGTTACTGGACTCTGGACCAGAAGATCTAGGGTTCAAATCCCACCTCTGCCAAGACCCTTAATCCACAACTGCTTGAAATGTAAGACTGTATGAATTGTAAGATGCACTGGATAAGGGCGTCTGCTAAATGACATAAATGTAAATGATCAGTAGAGTTTTTTTTAACTCTAGGCTTTTTCTCTCACAGTTGCTGTCGTTCCCAAACACTTCCATTTTCTTATAATACGGCTGACAGTTGACTGTGGAATATTTAGGAGCGAGGAAATGTCACGACTGGATTTGTTGCACAGATGGCAACCTATCACAGTTCCGTGCTGGAATTCACTGAGCTCCTGAGAGCACAAATGTTTGTAAAAACACCTGTCTCCCATTTAAAATGTGTGGTGCATTATGAAGTGCAAAATACAACAACAGAGATCCCGGACTGTTGCACACCTTAATATGTAAGACTGTATTAATTGTAAGTCGCTCTGGATAAGAGCGTCTGCTAAATGCTGGAAATGTAATGTAATGAAATGTAATGCAGCATAAATGTACTACTGTATGTAGTGTTTATTTTAGCTCCAGACATTAATATAAAATTAAGAACCATTACTTATACCGTTAACCACTAAATAAACTCAAAGTTGGTTACGTGACGATAAGAGGGAAATGGTGATTGTAGGTAGAAGCACTAATTACTTCCACTATTTTGTTTATGTAAGACGGGACATAGATAATGGACCGTTTTTTTGTTGTGCTCTGATGTTACTGTAATTATTATTACGAACATATTATTTTGGCGATTAAGCAGATGTGTTAATATTGCACAGCTGTTGGAGATCTGTACATGTGGGGCTGGAATGAGAGTGGCCAAATTGGACTGCCATCAACAGGTCTTAGGGAGGAAGCTCACATGAGACAAAGCACTGGTGAGTAAAGAAAAGGATACAATGTCAAACAATGGGAGATGGCATCAATTATTGATGACGTTGTACAGTATCACCTGTCACAGGGTGTATTGCCTCTAAAGATACACGTAATTACAAATTGAATTAGCATCAATTAACACATGACTGCATGCAATAAAGAACATATGGGTACGTTTCATTCATACCACTTATCCCTGTGGATTGTAATTTAGTATTTTATTTTTATGTTCTCGTCATGACCATGTAATTTGCTACTATAATTATTTGCATATAACACTGCTCACAAAAATTAGGGGATTGATTATCCCGTAATGAAATATCCCCTTTTTTGTGAGCAGTGTATAAAGCATTATACAGGCAACAGGAAACAGCAGGAAACAAATGACATCCAATCATCAACCTTCCAATGCATCTTTACTCTTTATTTTCCTGTAATTATTTTGGGAAACATAATACAGAAGTTTAGACAAATTTTAGTATTTCAGAAGGTCCCAGAATTCACTGTGCTCAGACAGAGGTACATCACGGGGTTCCATAACTGCACTACCCGACCATCACATTGCAAAACCAGGACAGGGATCAAATCTTGTACTTGTAATCTGTTCATTTCGGAGCGTACTGGATCTTTGGATTATCTGGAAAAGTACAACATTTCCCTTTCCAATATACTAAATATGACCATCAAAACACCAATTATTACTACTGAGACTAACTCCCTGTGTCTCTCCTTTTTTCACACATTATGTATGTATGTAGAAAAGGACAAAGTGACGATTGGCAGAGATGATGATGATGAAGGCAGCAATAACACACTTATCTCAATTCAAGCATTCCCTGCCCTGGTAGATGTTGCAGAAGAATCTGAAATCATTAAGGTTAGCTGTGGATCCCGTCACACAGCTGCCATCACAAGTAGGATGCTTTTACATTAATATTTTCTATAAAGATATGGTATTTAATCTATATTTTATTAAACTATTATCTTCTTTTTAGGCACTGGAGAGCTCTATACCTGGGGATGGGGTAAAACATTTTGCTTCTTGGTTTGTCGGCTGTTCCTAAAATGGTCATCACATCTAAAGATAACCCCTTTTTACCCCTCTTTGCCACAGGTCACTACGGACAGCTGGGTCATGGCTCCGAAAATAGTTCAGATGAACCAAAGGTTGTGGAGTACTTCCTAAACGGCGGAATGAAGGTGGAAGATGTTGCATGTGGATTGTGGAACACATTTGTCTCTGCCCTGCCCAAAAAACCTGCTCCATCATGAGCCACATGCAGCGTAACTCCCAAATGTAATTCACAATCATCAAGACAGGAATACGACACGAGACGACAAGTCTTTATCAAATATAAAAAAAATTGCCTCACATAAAAGGAAGAAATAAAAGTAAACAACGAATTAAAACATTTGCAATTATATAAGCAGTTAAAAACTGATAAGAGACAACTACAGTTAACAATATATAATAGTAGGTCAGTAAGAGAGCAAAGTGCGTTTCCTGTTGAAAGTGGAGTGGAACTCTGATGTCAGATCTTTCATAGCTTCAGAGCACAATTTTAAAGGAACTGTGAAATACAGAAATGTATTAGTAATCAAATGTCGCTATAAACATGACTGAACATTAAATTAAGCCTTAATGATTTGTGAGTATTTGTCATTTTGCTTTTACCTATATACAGGTAAATGCAAAAAGACAAATACTCAATGAGCATTTTATTAGGAACACGAACACCTGCTGTACTAATTCATGCAACTGTCTAATTAGCCGAATGTGTGTCAGCAGCGCCGTGCACAAGATCATAAAAACATGGCAGCAACTTCAAGTAAAGCCCACATCAATCGCCTGAAACTAAACGAACCTGTCAGCAGATGTCACTTGTAATATTATGTAAACTTGTAATAATTATGTAATATTTTGCAACATTGTCAATAAAAGATGTGATAATTATTGGTAATCATAGCCCTCTTTAAAGGAATGAATTCTTACCTAACGAAATCTGGAGACCTGGAGATAACGTGCTGAAATTCCGAGAGGTTTACAGTTCCATCTTTGTCGATATCCGATTCCTCAAGAATCTGTATAATTAAATTACATATAGGTTTTGTAACCACAAAAGAGAAAACATTTGAAATCTTGGACTGTACATAATGCAATTGTAGTCAGTGATTTAAGTCAGCTTATTCACATTGCTTATCAGTTGACTCATCTCAGTAGGGGTGAGTCTTGCGTCTTCTGACTCTCCGGTCAGAGAGTTCACCAACCTCTCAAGATCCCTCATGTCAAGAGTGCCATCATCATCAAAGTCTGGAATTATTAAAAAATAAATACCTAAAACTCTTTTTTTTTTTTTTTAAATGACTGAAAAAAAAAAACGTAGAGATGGCTGAATTTTTTTTTCCATATTTAGGCTCTAACTGCATGGATTCAAGTACCATGAATGATTTTTTTATCAAAGATTTCATTATAACAATTAGTCTTACCAAATATTCTAAATGCATAATGAGATTTGATCTCTAGCGTTGCTGAATCGCTGAAGGCACTCAGGAGGTCCAAGAAATCTTCAAAGCTTAAACTCCCATCCTTTGTAGGTGAGGTTGAGAATACCTGGCAGATTCTACTTCGAAATGGATTGGACTAAAGTGAATGTAAGAATAAAGAGCACAGACTTAATGATAAGAAAACCCTGTGTACATGTTCATAGAAATGGCAGTGAGATGCAGTTATATATGTGGGATTCTGTGACAGGAGCCTACTTTGTCATAGAGAGCCTCCTAAAACAATTATCCAAACAACTTGTGTGAGCAAAAGCAGATATGAAACAAGTTGCAAAGGACTGCTACTGCTCAAACACATTTTAAGAACTAATAATTTTGAACTGAATGCCAAATGGTGCTCTGCTCTGTATTCCATACTTTATGCAGATTATTATTAGCCTATAGTGAACACAGTAAGGGCTGTAAACGACCTGGGACACTTCCTTTTGCAGGTTGCTATTTCATCTACAATATCTTTCACATAAGAAAGGGGCCATTTTGGCAATCGCATATGTTCTTATTTTCACACTATCCACTGTGTAGTGCTTCATACTAATAAAATACTTATTAAGAGTACAACATGAGGCTCCAAAACTGCAATGAATTTTGTCTGACAGCCTTAAAGTTAATCGTTACAAACTAAGCAATGATCCTTACTTTAAGATCCAGTACATGTCATTTCTTGTACATCTTTTTCTCAAAAACATATAAATAGTTAATTAAATAACTGATAGTTTTTGTTTCTGATAGCAGGATACTTATTAGGGTAGTTTATGGGGCTTTGGACACTTACATAAAACTAAAGCTTTACTGGCTATCATGTTTACTCTTAAGTTTAGACACTTAGTGAGTGACTTCTCTAAAATTTAACTTCACATTCAGCAGACCTTATCCAGCACAACATACACAAGCGATATATATTCGTATATGCCAGTAACTTAGTCAATACCATATTGTATAATACAGTCCAAGCTGAATTTGGGGCCTTGCTCTAACTGTCTTAGACTTTGAACGTTCAAGATACTGGTCATTTGACCAACACCTACTGAGTTACTACAGCCACCAAATTCAATTAGACAGAAGTGTAATAATTCTTCATCTGACAAGCTGGAAAAATAAAACTACTTACAAGCACTTATGTTCTCATTATGGCGAATTCTTACATTGACTATAATTTTGTTGTAAAGATTGAAACATTCAAAGGTTTTCTCTTCTGCACATTTTTCTTCTTACCCTGAGCTCAGGCAAAGTGAGCATTTTGCTCAAAGGCACTCTGGAACCATCAACCTGCCAGTCACTTCTGTCCTGGAGTTCACTGAATCGTTTATGCGCCCTGGACAATGAATTTCAGATGTTTGAAACACAGTAAAATTCACTATTGGAACCAAAGTAAGACTTTGCTGTGGCTTTAAATGAAATTAATGGCTTTGGTTACTAATAAAAGCTGTATTAGACAGGGATGTCCGATATTACAACATGGTATCATGATAAATAAATAAAATATTTCGTGAGCAGTGTATTTTGGCTTATATTGATTAGTTCCAGCCTATTTCAATAGTCCAACATCATAATAAAGCAAATTCAAAACAAAATTTAGGATTTACAGACCTTGCTCAATAACATCCCACAGTATACTTAATACTATATAGCAAGTGACATGTGATTCATGGGGTGAACAAAAGCATGTCATACTGGACGAGAGTACCCCATGTTAGCTGTTCAGTAGGGTGCATGGTCACCCCAAACCGCTAAAACACACTGACAGTGATGGGGCATGGACGGGATCACATTGTCCAGCAGTTCTTGTGGGCTCCTCTTCGTATTAAATTTGAAATATCCCCTAATATTTGTAATCAGTGTGCATCAGTCTCTCCAAGACACATCTAACTACCAAAATCACTCTATGCTCTAGAACATAGCACATTATCCATGTCACCCATCAGATTGACTTATTACATGGAATAGAGCCACATTTCAACCTGGTTGACTAAATATGCATTTAATCACAATATTTAAAAAAAAATTTGTTAAAAAAATATGTCATTTAAATAATGCTTGGAAAGACCAAATGTAATTGGCTTTACAGGTTTCTGCTTCCCCCACAAGCAGGTCTTCAACAATTCTATCCTGCTCTCTTCAAATAAAGTTCATAAAGAAATGGGACTTCATCAGGCTGGTACACGAGAGGAATCAAAATACCTATATAGAGACAGGGCCATCAGCACAGTCGTGTTTCAAAATGTATTATCATGCATTCTCAGAAGACTTTCTTATAAGACTCTGTTGTGTTGGAACTGTATAGATATTGGGGAAAACATGCAATGTTTCTAACAGTTACTTTTGTTTCATTACAGGACAAAGTTCATTTAATTTGTTAATATTCATCCGTATCTGGCCTAAAAGCCCACTCAAAAAACATTGGGGGCCACTTAGGGCTCGTGATGAGGTCAAAGAAAACACATACTAATGTGATTTCAAACATTTGATGTCAACAGGTGATTTTTTTGCAATTAAAAAGTGCATGTAAGTAACACTGCATTTACTGTTGACTTACTGTCCCCACTTTTCTGATTTGGAGTAAGAGGTAGAGTAAATACAAGGAAACAGAACTCCATATGCTAATACCAATGTTTCGTGTGTAATATTGGAAGCCCAAAACCTTTGGGTATATAGTGCATTTAATGGTAATTTAATCATGTGATACTTGACACAATAGACACATTGTTTAATACTGGCCAACTCCTATACAACTTAATACTACACAAACAAGTTACTGTACTTAAAACAAACTCAAACCTTTGTTCCACCCACAATGTAGACATCCTTTCAAAATAAATCCATCTCTAAGTCACTAACTAGATAACAGGCATGAACTGATATCAGCTTGAGGCAGAGATTTATTCCGTAAATTCAGTGTGTGTTTTACTTACAGCAGTATTTCTTGCTTGGTAAGAAACGTGAGCTCCTAAAGACAGATAAATGGACAATTAAACCGGATCCAATTACTGTACATGATTCTAGAGCAGTACCCGTAAACAAAAAAGTGTAGCTATGCGATGTCAAATAACGTTAACCGAATCATAAAACAACGTGTAACATTTATCTTGATTACTATTGACAATAAACACTATAGTTTGAAACAAAACTCCTACTGGGGCGAAGTCTAAAGCTAAACGAGCTAGCTGGAAAAATTAGCTTAGTGTGTTTACCTGATACTCGGACAGCAGAGTCTTTGGTATTTTACTGGCTGTTGTACCCATCCCGGCAAATGATCTGACTTTAGACAGCAAAGTTAATGGACAGATGAGATGTAATTTTACTTTAGTTAGTAACCCTAAACTAACAGATATCACTTCCCCTTCCTAGAAAAGTGGTAGAAAAGTACAAAGTCTACTTCGTGTAAGTGATTCTTTCAGTGACTCGATTCCTTTAGTTCAGTACCGTACACTGTGATTCAAATCTTTATCTAGCTGATTCTTTCCGCTGCTCGAATCCTTTTGCTGTCAAACAATCATCCCACATATTTTTTATAACCATTTACTTACAGTGACTGCCAAGTTGTCCTGCTAAAATTATGTTCCTAATGAACAGCCAAATTAATTCGTAATGGGCTTCCAATGTATTTCCAGTTCTGGTTCATATTATGGTTATAAAAGAACTTTAAACTGTAACTTTAAATAATTCAGTTTCTTTTCCACTTAATCCTGGTCAGGGTCGCAGGAAAGCCAGTTCCTAGCCAGCAGCACAGGGCACAAGGCAGGAGCAACCCTTGGCAGGGTGACAATTCACTAATACTCTCACAAAAATGGAACTTTAGAAAGGTTTCCCTTTTGAGTCTGGTTCCTTTCATGGTTTCTTCCTCTTAATCTAAGGGAGTTTTTCTTTTCCACTGTTGCCATTGGCTTGCTCATTAGGGACAAATAGAATTCAATTTGTGACACTTGTTTATACATCAATGTAAAGCTGCTTTATGACAATGTCTATTGTAAAAAGCGCTATACAAATACAATTGAACTGAGGGATTTAAGGTTGCTTGGAGGTATACCATGGCATAATATATAAAAAGCCCTTGATAAAGCTGCATATCTTTCATCACTTGTAGAGAAAAAATAGAATAATCTTAGATTTCTCTTTAATTCAGACTCAAGTTTGCAAACGCAACTTGAAACATTATAAAACGTGACTCACATTCTACTTAATTTTACCAGTAATATTTTATGGCCTCCATTAAAGATAGAAAACATTCACAAAATACAATGCTTATCACATCACCCATCTATTCATCAATCTTTCAGTTGCAGGAAAGTGTAGATGTCTGTTTAATTAGCTGTAGATCAAGACAAGAATCTTTTACCTCAATTACTAATACTGTCGGCACTGCCACGTTTAAAGTATGAATTGCCCAATTGTATCCCCCAAAGTATCCATATTTTCTAGTAAATTGCTAATTATGGACCAAATCTCCAACATGTATGTATTAAGTTTAATGTACTCGCAAAATATTTATTTCTAAATAGATTTTATTGTTGATATTGTACTAGTTTAGTGAGAGCTTCTTGGCCTTAAATTAACAGGCTGTAGTCAGAGACAATGTCACGAAATGTGAACAGAAGATGTTTTTGAAGAAACGTGTGTTTGGGAAGAAAGTAAATTTGCTGAATGCTTTTTGTCTTGGGCAGATGGAAATGGACCAGTCAGCGGACCCATCAGCCATCTGGGTCTTTACCACAAATTCCACTGTTAACAAATGGGTGAGCACACCTGGTTTCCACAGTGACGTGAATGGTGCAGCCACCTGCCCCAGCTGTTCCTGACACATCACATAGGCTTACCAACTAAACTTTAAAAAAGTCAAAGAAAAGAGAAATACTTGTTTCTGCTTTTTGTAAGTAAGCCGGTGTCTAGCTGGTTGCACAGGACACAAGGGCGGGAGGCAGGAACAACGCTAGATAAGACACAAATCAATCGTAGGGCTTAAACGCTAAGGACTATTTAGCAACACCTGTTAACCTAACATGCATATCTTACAATGTGGGAGAAAACTTGCTTAATTACCTAAATGTAAAGAGTATCTGGAGTAGACAAAGGGAGGACGTGCAAACTCCACACGCACAGGTCCATGGTCGGGATCGAACCTGGGATGCTACAGCTGTAAGGGGACTGCACTAGCCATTGCACCACTGTGCTCAGTAAGTTGAATTGCACATGCAGATTGTTATGAAATATGTAAGTAAAATGCTAAATAACGTTAATTTTAATTCCAACCTGTTACACAAATGTAGAAAAGATCAAGAGGGAAGAACTGTACAATATGTGCAGCCTAATGGAAATTGTTTTGCCGATGTTATGCTGTACTGTGTTTAGGGATCTGTAAGCAAGTGACATGCTCCAGGTGAGTGGAGTGCTGCAACATGTTTGAGCAAGTAATTAATCTGAATATTAAGTCAGAAAGAGGCTGTTCCGTTGGAAAGATCTTAGTGAGCATGCAGAGAAAAGTCTCAAACTTTGTTTACTGGTATG
>JAUZST010071490.1:0-48060 GCA_034779995.1 Parotocinclus haroldoi
AGCCATGCAGACCAATCTGGTACAGCTGCGTACGGTCTGAGCACTGACAGGCTGACCACCCACCCCTTTAACCTCTGGCAATAAAAGTGAGAACTCCCGTAAGCGAAAATGGTCAAATTGTGCTCAAAGTGTTAATATTTTGTGTGGCCACCATCATTTCCAGCACTACCTTAACTCTCTTGGGTATGGCGTTCATTAGAGTTTTACAGGTTGTTAGTGGAATCCTCTTCCATGATGACATCACAGAGCTGGTGAGTCCTTGCACTGCTCCAGAGATGCTCAATAGGGTTTAGGTTGTATGTAGGTTTTCTTTTGCATCATCTTTAGAAGAGGCTTCAATCTGGGACGAGAGCCATGCAGACCAATCTGGTACAGCTGCGTACGGTCTGAGCACTGACAGGCTGACCACCCACCCCTTTAACCTCTGCAGCAATGCTGGCACCACTCCTACATTTATTTTTAAAGGCCAGCCTCAGATTATGATGCTGAGCATGTGCACTCAGCTTATTTCCACGTTCAGGGTGCTGGCCATCTTCATATACCCTATGCCATATTTATATGGAGCAACAAATATTTTCTCAGATTCTCAGAGAGTTCTTTACCACGAGGTGCTATGCTGAACTTCTAGTGACCAGTATGAGACAGTGTGAGAGCCATAACACCACATTTAGCACACCTGCTCCCCATTCACACCCGAGACATTGTACAACTAACAAGTCACGTTATACCAGGGAGGAAGAATGGCTAATTGGGCACAATTTTTGTTTATAAATTAATGGATGTGTGTTGAGTGATTTTGAGGGCACAGCAAATTTACACTGTTATACAAGCTGTAGACTGACTAATTTACATTTTTATCAAAGTCTCATATCTTCACTGTTTTTAGTCTCTGCTTGAAGACAGCATAAGATTCAGCCATTCGGACCTCCAGTGGAAATTCATTCCACCACCTGGGTGCCAGGGCAGAGAAGATTCATTTTGTAGTATAATATACAGCCTACACATAGACTGCCCAGAAGAAGACTGAAGTATAGCCAAAGAATCTGAACAGATCACCATCTGCACTAGGCAGATGTCCTTGGCCCACTGTAATGCCTGCAGAATGACAATACGCTCAGTTGCAAAAACGGACATATTATATAACAGGGGACAAAAATTGCTGGTTGGTGGTTCGTGCAGAAGGATGCTTTGAAGTTCTGAAACACTGCAGAAGGTCTGCGTTATGTAGGGAAGTTCGTTTGTCGTGAGCATCAGATCAAGAATGAAAATTGTAAATTACCAAGAAAGAATCACTACTCTAGAGGTATTAAAACATATTCCTATAGTCCCATGTTTCCAAAACTTTTGGTTGAACTGTGGAGATGGGTATTATAATCGTGTAAAATGGATAATACAGAATAACTCCTAATGTGACTCTCTTATTAATCCAATAAGCAGTAGACAAAGCCGATCAACTCAAATTCAAAAGCATTCTCTAGCTGCAAGGTTGACACTGGGGAGGATCTAACTGCACCACAACACGCTGTACATCACTTTATTTCAAATTAGATGCAGAAACAATATATATTCCATGCAACCATAATCACGGACTAACCTCAGATCCACATCTCAGGAGAGATGATCATCCAATGATGCACTCTTCATAATGTAGCGTTTTCTGACCATACATTTTAAGACCCAGTATACTAGATGTAGGTCTCTTTGAAAATAACATGACCTGGCTTTTGGGTACAGACAACTTAAATACCTCAATTATATGGACGGTTTTCCATGGCTGTTTAGCATCATGCACCTTTTGTCTTCCATAAAGCCCAATCAAGGGTTTTCAGGATTAAATTTACTACTCACAAAAAAGGGGATATTTAAAAATTAAATGTAGTATATTTATGAGTATATATAGTACTACCATGGAAACAAATTATTGGTCGTTGATTGTAACATTAAACAGCAGTGGGCTACAAGCACTACCTTATGATAGTTCCGCATCTGTCTTATAAGCTTGAAGTAGGCAGTCCCAATCATAATCCGTACTGATCTGTTTATTTAAGTATTTATTACCTATTTTTAACGTGTTCACCCAACCCCAGGCATAATCAGCTATTATTGAGGCAATATCATGTGATTTTTAATATAGAAAAAAGCAAGTACCACATCTTCATAAATTGTATTAGAATCCATTTAGAATGTCCACAGCAGAGAGTCTGCAGTAACACATCTTTTGTTTTTTTGAGAGGAAACCAGAGTACCCAAAGGAAACCCATGCAGACATGAGCAGAACGAGTAAATTTCACACAAACCAGTGCAAACAAAGTAAACAGTACAGTACTGGGGTCTCTGGTGTTGTGAGGCAACAGTGATAACCACTGCACCACTGATATAACTAAAGAATACAATATTTGTGATACAAATCATTGTCTTTCTGCCCTCACTGAGACCAATTTGGTAGGTTGATACATTATACTGCTCACAAAAATTAGGGGATATTTAATTATGGGATATTTCATTTTGAAGTATCCCCTAATTTTTGTGTGCTGCATATTTTGTCATTCAATTAACTAAGCCTCTCATTTTCCGTATGCTTCATGTGTTTGCATAAGTGCCAGTGAAATGGATCTGTACCCAGTGGCATCAGATAAATCATCAGATTACATACTGGAACTAACACCAGCATTTTCTAGGCAGAGGAAAGATGCCCTGTTGGAAATATTACCTATTATAAATCTCCAATATAACAATGATTGCTTTATATGATAAATGATCATAAAATTATAATACTGTATTTCCCAGGAGATATCCAGCCAGATTCAATAGAAGTCCAATACACTACTACAAGCCTTCTTTTAAGTAATTCTACTGGATATTGTGAGAATACCCTTTCTTCTCAGATCATCATTTTAATGCATACATTTCCAGAGCTATGAACTTTGACAAACATTTGAATTAAAAGCTTTGCCTTTTCCAAATGGGATACAGTCTCCCAGTCTTCCCAATGTAGAACCAGTAACTTTTCTAATGCCCTCATTTTCCTAATCATATTTTATATTTATATTCCAAAACTCACCAGCATATCAGTCCCACTAGTGCCACAGTAAGTCCTCTCTTAACTTTCTCACTGTCAATTTATTGCCGTATTTTAATATTAAAAATCTTTTACTTTCTTTCCTAAATGTGTCACAAATAATTCAAAACTGAACTAATAAACAAACAAGCATTAAGGATCATGAGGTTGATTTTCGGGCTGATGTCAGTGATATAATGTTAACACAATACCATGCAGACTGAAGGTAATAATGGCAGATGAGCTGCACAAACCATCTTCCTTTCTGGCAATCTTCCTCATCAATAAAACAGGACTAGCACTGGCCAGTAGTATTTAGGTGAGAACATTCTCAGTGCTACAGTGAGTCTGATGTGATAGTGTGCTGTGAAAACAAACTGGAAGGTTGGCAACCCAAAACATCAAGCAATCATTAAACCTGTGGTGAGAAACTCACTAATGAAGGACTAGAAGATGATTACACATACTGTATTGTACATGGAAAAGTACAGTCTCAAACTGTAAATATAAAATCTTTAGCAACAAGGTAATTGTGTGTAATGAAGTCGCACATCATTAAAGTAAAGTAATGCTGCTGCAGTTTTTTTACACTCGTACCAGGACCACACACACTTCAATGTGACTACTAAAAAAACTGTTGAGGTTGGACTGTATTTTAAACCTCCAACACTATGGGTAATATTACCAGTGTCTAAGTATAAATGATCAAGAAGGTCGTGCATACATTAAGCATATGATTGGGCACAATACTGTACATATTTATTTTTAAATCAATTTAACCATGTCTAATATTAGAACATGTGGAAGCCATTTTAATTTATCTGAACATGTGGAAGCTATTTTGTTTCAAACAACCATTTAATTACTCATTCTCCCCTGATTCTGAAATTGAAACCTTATGTGTTGCCTTGTCTAGCCACTGAAAATGTGAAAGAGAAAAACGTCTAGCAGCTAGTTAACCGAGTAATTCCAGCTAATGAGAAACGGTTTCTTTATTTATGAGCTGCTGTCACCTGTGTGTGTTTTTTTTCTGTTGAAGTTGCATAGCTAAAGTCTGTGGGTAAATCAAGACTACATAAGAAACTGTCATGTGACAGTATTTATTTCTCACAAAGGCCACAAAGCTAAATACTACACTGCTTACAAAATGTTTTGTGATTCATTTAGCTGAAAGACAATTGTTCTTACTTTGATCTTTGTACATACTTTGGTCGTTGATTATTGTACATAACTTGACTTTTTATATTTAATCCCTATAGTTATCATACATACATTTACTAGTACACTTAGTATACATACATTTACTATACACTTAGTATATACTTTCTACCACCGAAAAACAGCAAAGAACATCATATGCTATGCTTTGACTGTTGCATATGCTCTGAGTTCTCTGATCCATATTGGTCCAGTTGATTAATGCTGGTCTGGTGATGATTTCTGGTTTTGCGGGTAAAGCTGGTTCACCAGCTTACCAGTGTTCAAAACACAAGGAATGCAGGGCTTTTCTTTTTCTTTAGCATGGCAAAAACTGACTGTAGTACATCAGTAAAATTGGATTATAATATTCAACATTTAAATTAGCTAATCTCACATAAATTGTAACTGACTAGTACGATTTCACTGAATTTCATACAAATTATGTCAATTTAAAAATTTTATTATCCCGAAGCCACTCTCACCTGAAATTTTCAAAATCTGCAACCATAAAACCATGTTTTTTAAAAATACTATTGATTATGTTGTTTAGTATTACATTTAGCTCATGTTTCTTGCAATAATAAGTATATGTAGTTGCTTCAAGCCTCTAATTCACCAGAGGCCCCACTATAATGCAGGATTTATGTGCAGTATATTGCTGGGCAGTAACTCCATGGTTGGTATAAAAGTTCAGGCTGTCACAAGGGGCCTCTTGTGGTCTGCAACTTGAGAGGCACACACCTGCCATGGTAATATAAAACTCATTAATCCACGCGTCTTTCAGGCGACAAACAGGAAAAAAAAGACAGACAGGATAAACGGACATGAAACACTAGTAAGTAATTAATGTTTTTCTGCTCTCACTATTGAGCTAGTTTTCACAGAAAAAAGGCTAATTAGTATGATTCTGAAGGCTAATTAATATTAATATGCCAGCAATCTTGTTTACACAGGCAAGAGACAAGCATTTATGTCATGTTATGGACACTTCATTTATTTGAACAGTGAAACGTTTGTTGTAATTTGTATAAAAGTAATGATATGCTAGCTTTTAAAAACTACTCTGATGTTTTATACAGTCACTTCCTTCAACATTAAGTTCAATCACTAGTGAATTTATAAGCGTGTTTAAATGTAGGCTAGCTAGAATAGAATGTGTGTTTTGTGCAATTTATATTTTATATAAATAACAATATAAATATTGTTTAAGCAGAAATATATACAGGTATGGTATTGCTTTTTAGTTAGGTGTTAATATACTGTAACACTTTGCATTAATGTAGCATATATAGTGTCATACTACTTTCAATATGAGAATGAAGTACATTTAATGTAATCAAAAACTGTCATTTATATTCATTTTTGTTTCATTTACTTTTTACAATCTCTCAGTTATAGAAGTTTTATTTATTTTAAGCATTACTAAATAATGTGATAAGGATAAGAAGGTTGGGACCACCAACTAAAATTTTAGCCACCTTAATATTTCATTTACAGATCAGTCTGTTGAAACGGTGACCTATTGAGTTCAATTTGCATTTGAACAAATTAAGAGATGCATAATAATAATCTGATGTGCCATTTCTGATAAAGACTAAGAAGAATACACAGGCCACCTCCATCAAACAAAATAGGACAACATATTCATATTTATTATACAATATATATTTTTAAATGCCACAGAATGTGTAAAGAACATCTTTACAAAATCAACTAATTTACAAATACAGACAATAAATAAAAAAACATATATAATAAATATTAAATAACCAAAATTAGATGGAAAATTACAAGTAAACATCCTGTTATGGTGCAGAAAATATTTTTCTAGAAAACAGAGAACAGTGTTTTGAAAAAACAATTCCAATAGTTTTAACTAGTTTCTATCATTAACACTTAACTAAAAAGTCTGAAATATAAAAATGATTTTGTAGTATTGCATTGGCATTAGGTCAGATAATTTTCCACCTGTGATGTAGTGCTTGACTTGACACATGAATATCAAGCTCATTTAAAACAATAAAAAATAAAGTGGATCTGCAATGACCTTGGATTCAGTTACAAAATGCTCACACAGAGAAACGCTACGATTCAGTCCTTTGTCACTCTTTACTCTGAAGTCCACTCAGTCACAATGGAGGTCTGGTTCTGATTTTTGTAAGCAGAAGAATTTAGGGTATTTGTCAGCCAGCCCAGTGCAATTTCAGGTGAAATCCAGTTTGGCTATGCTCTTAAAAGTTCAAAACAAATCATTTCAATTCACGTGTCACACTGCAAACACGCCCATTGAACCTCCAGTTGGCTCCTGCAGACCCAAAATGCTGTATACTATTCGTTTCTGGTGACCTGGTAACCGCACCCCAATCTTCTTAATATCCCTGTGTAAACAAACAATGTATGAAAAATCAACTTATGTACATGCATGGATTTTACTGCAATTTGCTGGCGAATTGATTTAATTGTTGCTAAGCTATTGTATTGCATTGAAGGTTACTTACTCAGGTCTCAAGTGCAACACCTGGTCCATGGTGGTGATCTTAGCATGGGCAAAGGCTTCTTTATATTGACCCATCTTTATGGACTCCAACCACTCTTCCACAGACCTGAATGGGCCGCCATCTGTTCCACTTGTGCTAGGCAGGCGAATTGAGACTCTAAGGAAGCAAACAGGTTGCGAATTTATATTATTGCTCTTTAAACTCCATATGTCATTGTGAACATCTATCAAGTTTTGCATCATCAGTGATGGATTTCTATTAATAGTTTGCTATTTTTACCTTAAATCTATGTTGGCAATGGCTGTTAGGGACTCTGGGTTGCACAGAAGTTTGTCCAGTACACTGACAATTTCAAGGAAGTGAGGTCGTTCTGAGTGCTCCTGCATCCAACACTGTAGCATAAGCTGATAGATAGCAGATGGGCAGTCCACAGGAGCTGGCAGCCTGAAACCTTCATGTATGGCCTTCATCACCTGGCAAAAATAGGAAGAGATATTGATTTAAAAAGTCTAAAAGTGCAACCTATGAATAATACTAATTAAACATATTAATAATAATAATCATCATCATCATCATCATAATAATAATAATAAATAAACACAGTTAAGCACACACATCCTGACAAATATTTGGTGAAAACACTTTTTTTTAAAACTGATAATGTTTAATAAAATATAGGCATGTTAAAAAGATGATGTACCTCGTGGTTACTCATGTCCCAGTAAGGTCTCTCTCCAAAAGTCATCACCTCCCACATGACTACACCAAAACTCCACACGTCACTGGCTGAGGTGAACTTCCTATACGCAATGGCCTCTGGTGCAGTCCAGCGAATTGGAATCTTTCCTCCCTAAAAAAGAAATTTGTTTAGTGTATAAAGGACATAGTAGCCTTATTGCCTAGTATACTAAACTAATGTAAGATAATAACCATCATGTGAAAGTGCAAAAACACTTACGCTAGTAGTATAGGTGCCCTCATGATAGTCCTCTAGCACACGTGACAAGCCAAAGTCTGACACTTTGCACTCCAGGTTGCTATTGACAAGGATGTTGCGAGCAGCGAGATCTCTGTGTATGTAATTCATATCTGAGATGTACTTCATCCCTGCTGCAATGCCACTGAGCATGCCCACCAGCTGGTAGGAGGACAATTCCTCATCATGATCCTGTTCATTAAAATATACATAATTATTTATTTTGTTTAATATATGTGACTGAACAGAAATATCAATGTCTGGACTAATAACAAGCTATATAAAATGGTGACTTGGAGACCTACCCTCAGGTACTGATCTAGAGCCCCATTTTCCATGTACTCCGTAACAATCATGGCGTGTTTGACTGAAATGAAAAAAAAGCACAGAAATCGAGTTAGAACACACTAATAGAACTATTGCATGTTGCAGCTGATGCATTAGACATGCTCTATGAGTCTCTATGTGTGGGTGCTCGGAGAGGCATGGTGATAGAGTTGACACGTACACTTGGTGACAACCCCCTCCAAGCGAATGATGTTGTGGTGGGAGAACTGGCCCATGATGCTGGCCTCGCTCAGGAAGTCCTGCCTCTGCTTCTCAGTGTAGCCTGGCTTCAGTGTCTTTATTGCAACAGGTACCTCACTGCGACCTGGCACCTTCAGCACACCACAGAAGACCTCACCAAATTCTCCTGGGATAAAAAACAATTCGTAAGATACAACACACTTGAAAGTAATGAAGCACAACATGATTACCAGGGAGGTAAAGATGCCCTCTTTAGACTGGTTAAATGTTGCTCAACGACATTACTTGTTTTATTCCAATTTACAAGACAAAGGCAGCCACAGAAACCAGTTTTGCTGTAACTATACATGTTATTGACAGCTAGAGAATGTGACAAAAAAACACATACAAAACTGGTTCTGAGCACACCTTGATACATTAATTGTCAATACATGAGAAGAGGAAGAACATGCCATGCCCAAGTCTAATCAGGTTACAATGATGAAATAAGTAGGACATTAAGAGAAAGGAAAAAGTGTCAATATACAATTACCTGCTCCAATTACTTTCTGCTTGATAACGTGATTGGAATTAATTTCACGCGCAAACTTGTGCACAGCAATGAAGGGGTCCTCATATGTGTGTGGGTCCACATAAGTCTTCAGAGGCTGCAGTTTTTCTATGGAAAAGGAAAGCAGAGAATATTTACATACCATGCAGATTATTGTACACACTGAACATCTTCTCTGTTAAGTTTGCCTGGTTGTGTTGGTTCATACCTGGACATGCAAAGTAATCGCCTCCTGTTCTGTGTCGGATACGTGAATTTAGCCTCCTGATAACAGAAGGGACAAAGTCAATCTACCATGCAGTTACTTTGAAGAAAACATGCTTAATATCAAAGCAGGAATGTAAACAGGGCAAGGGCAGAGGAGGGGAGGAAATATGATAAGGATGTGGTGAGATGGAACACATAGAAAACAAGAAGGCTTCACAAACCTTTTGTGGAGGTATAAAACATTCACCACAATAAGCAACATGACACCGCTTCCAACAATAGCTCCTACGACAATCTTGGAACTGCCCTGTGTCTGCGACTCAGCTGTTGGATACAAGATACAAAATGTCTTGTTATATTCAATTTTCCATTTCAGTATTATTTTTAGCTAAAATGTTTTCAAGCACTAAATTATACACACAGGCAGACAAAAATAAATCTTTACCCAATGGCAGAGTCTCAAACTCGTATTCAGTGCTCTGGCTGCTTTGCTGTCCCTCTGGAATTAATGTCTGAACACGAAACACATACTTAGTGCCAGGTAAGAGGTCACTGATTTTTACAGAGTTCTTCTCCAGCCTCAAAACAGTGTATGTGGTGACATCCTGCTCTCCATGCTCATCCTGTAATTAAGAGATAGCAAACGTTGTTGAGGCAAGTAGCAAAAAGACACAAAACAAATCTTGCGGTTTGCAAAGAAAGCAAGAAATGTACACGGGTTGCAGTCCTACCTTTATGCGGTACATAAGCTCGTATTGTGGTGCCTGGTGGGAACGTATACGTGTATCTACAGCCCAGGACAGAGAAAGACTGCTAGTGGTGCGGTCTTCTACCCTTAGGAACGTTTCCTTAGGAGTTTCTGAGATGAAAAATGCACAACAGTGACATTTAAAACATGATTTTACATTATGTGGTGTCATTCATATTTTAATAACTGTTAACTAAAAATGTCAGTTAGCTGTATCTATTAAAGTTTGTACCTTTAGTTGTGATGCTAGCGATGGATTTCTGGTGGCTGAACTGGGATACTCCGTTCAAGGCTTCTACTGTGAATGTATAGTTGACGTGAGGCTCCAGGTCACTCACTATAACCTCCGTTTCACTCAGAGAGGTGTGTGTAGGTTCAAAGCGCACCCTTCCACCACATGGCAGGCACAGATCGCCATTACAACGCTCACACACAACTTTGTAAGTAAGGTCACTTCTGCCTCCTGTGTTAGCCGGAGGTCTCCAGGTCAGTCTCACAGTCCCTGCAGTAAGCAGCGGAGTGTACGCCAGGTCTTCAGGTGGACCTGGTGGACCTGCAGTCACAAATCATGATGGAAATTAGCACATGGTCTATTTATGATTTTTTTTTTGTTTTGAGACAAAAAATGCTCACCAGAACATGGAGCAGAGCTTGGGTCTGTGGGTACTCGGTAGAAGCCCTCCAAGCAAGGACACTGAAGCGCCCCAAGTCCTGAATGCAGCGTATTTTCTGGACAGGCTTTACATGGTTCGCTGGAATCTGAGCTCTTGTAGTACCCTTCCTCACATGCTAGGAAATAAAGAGAGAGAGCATGAATGCATGGCCAAATGGAACTGAACAGAGCACATAATTCCATTATCATTACTGCATAAGGCTGAATGTCAGACTATGTGATTGTGTTCCTCCTTCATTTTTTTCAACAAATCCTCTATTCAACTACACAAGAATGGGCTGGATCGTAGACAGCCTTAATTAAGCTGAGCCTCTATCAGACTAAAAACTTTAAAGCTCACAACTACTTAAGTAATAGAACTGCAGGAGGCCGTCGTTATCCCCTCTCCCCATCACAGAAGAACAATAGGTGCAAATGGATTCACACCAGCTAAGTTACAGGCAGGATGAATCAATCCATCAACGATGACACAAATCCTCACAGCGTATACATATCACACCAGGACAACAGACATGCAGTGACTTTATCTTCCAACAATAGAGAAGCAAAACAGGCATTAGAAACACCCAGAAAATTTAAGCTCTAAAGAAAAAAAAAAGTAAACCGACAGGCTTTGAGTCCCACAGGTGAGCTATAGAGCACTGTGTGGATATTAGCCGCACAAAACAGGAAGCAGGAATTGTGAGTTTGTATAGACTTCACCTTTCCTTTCCTTCCCGTGTCGATGGATGAGAATATGCTAGCACAGAAGGAAAATGGAAAAGTGGAATGCAGCTAACAGCCATTAGCAGATTATAGACAGGCATATTAACAGTACAAAGTAGAAGGTTGTGTTAAAATGGGCATTTAATGACCATGAGAAACTCCTAAGCTAAGTTTGAACTATGGTTTCTATTGAGAGGTGCTTCTGAATAAGTTTGTGACCTCCCGGGGTCATTCTTTCAGCGTCCATCTCAAGCAAGAGCAGAGTTTCAGTTTGACAAGCAGTAGGTGGTACATGTGTTTGTGTGTGAATGGGACTAGCACATAAGGATTGCTGAGAGCAGCTCTCTATTTCGGTGGGGGTTTGTGTATTTGCTGTGTTTGTGTGCAAGATAGTGTATGAGTGGTGGGGGCGAAAGATGTTCGCATAAGAAAAGCAGCCTCCATTCTCATTCTATTTGAAGTCCGGAGTGAGCGGAAAACTCCCACTCCATTCTTTAACTCTAACGTCCGTGTCTGTTCCAAAAGTGTTTGAAGTCCAAACTAAAGATATACCTGAGTGAATTCAGCTACACACAGCAGAAATATTTGATTTTGCATGTAATCACTTCATGTAATCAAGATCATATAAAATTCTAAATAATGTAGATAATGCAAATTTATTATGCACTGCATGGCAATGCCTATTTGTCTTGGACCTGTTGTTTGTAACCACCGATCTGAGACTCTTTGTAGTAAGAATAAAGCAAGACATGATATAATATTCCAAAACATATTGTTGCCTTCATATTGATCTGGTACGGCACAGAAAGCTGGTAAGGCTGTGCCATATTAGAGACTTTGCTCTATGACAAAATATAATAAGCAACATAATACCCAAAGGGTCTAGTTAGGCAGAAGAGGTTAAAACGAGATTTAAAAAAAAAAAATTAAAAATAAAGTCACAAAATTTTTGATAAAGTAACTGGTCTTGAGTGAAATTTGCTGTGTTAACCTATTCAACTTATGGCTCAATTGGAAACAGATAGCATGGAACATTATTTTAACTTTATGCATTCACTTTCAATATGAGACACACCTTATTCTAAAAATTGCATTCATCTCAGCTAATCCTTTGTCATTGTTTATAGAGTCTTATCAGTGCTGTAAACCAGTTATTCATAATAATGAGGGAAGCAGCATTTTCCATTATGAGACAATGAAATATTATCTGCTTTACAAACCTAAAGGACTAAATCCAGTATGATCTCTGGGAACACACATTAGGCAGCTGTATCCCCCACCAAAAAAATTCCCCTACTTGGTTTTGCTCTACCACTCATCAGTCACCACCCCCAGCTCTAGCCTAGCAACCACTCACAGGAGTTCCTGATGAAGACTGGCAGGTGGTCATAAGCCTGGAAGAACAGAAGTCACATACAAAGAACGGCTTGTAAAATTTAAATGAGAACAATATCACTAGCAACATTATTGCCTCTTAAGTTGTTTGGGTTTAAAGACCATCTCTTCCATTGAATGCCACAAATCCTTCTGTTCATCTGGGCTATTTTTATTTAGTTAGCTTACCTTACTGATTACATGCTTTCAAGAAGCCAAATGTTGCACACCATAAATTGTGGGTGACATGAAAGTAAAAGCAAGTTGATGAATGGAGGGCAATCAAAATGACAATAAGATGTGCAGAAGTGTTTGGGAAAAAAACACTTTATATAGTTTGGACTTGTACACTCATTCCTGACTTGTGCCATCACTCAGAGATAACAAGACACCCCTCTATTAATCAGATTCCTCCCTCTGGCCTCCTCACACATTCATACACTAAAGTTAACAAAATATTTGAAGCGTTTCTAGGAAACACTGGAATGTCTAAAAGTTTTGGAATCTCCCCCTTCCACTGAAACATCCAAATTTCCTAATGAAGGCAATGTCTGCTTCAGGTGCAGTGTATTGCACGGTCTGTAAAACCGTCCTTCCTGAGATTGCCCATTGGCTATAGTTTCCATATACAGCTGCCACTTTGAAAAAAAAAAACTATATTACTGTGACTAAATCTGTATTTTACAAGTTGGAGAAATGCCACAATTACTGCAAACAATAAAAACATCAGGTTGTATTTTTGATGAGTAAGCAAAGACTGCATTCATTTCACGTAAAGGTCTGCCCTTCTTTTCGATATGGCTTACAGCTATGGCTAACCAGCATGAAAAACACTACGTTTCAACACCACTGAGTCAAAAACCACATTTACCACTACTACAAAAGTCATCTGAGAACTGAAGCCCTCAGTTGGATGATAACTGACTCAATGTAGCAAGGGTGTGCCAAGCCTTCCCTGTAATATGTGAGGAGCTGTAGTCATAGAAACACACACACACAGAAACAACGTAGTATTCAGGTAATGTTAGTCCTTTCCACTGACTCACATCAGCTGCCGGATGACATGAGAATTCACACAAGAGTGTATCCTGAAAAAAATCCCCCAAATTCCTAAACTATTCTATCATATAAGCCTACAGTTGACTGACACAGTATTCATTTGACCACAATTAACGTAAAGTCTAGTATGAACAAGTGGATTTAGCACAACTTTATCTTTTTGTAACACATTCCTCATTTCATTTCATGAGAAAAAATTCACACAGTAGATGTTGATTGTTGATTCTATTCAGTACTCCTTGTCTGTGGAATCTATAAAAACCAGTTCCTGCCAGTACTGCTTTCATTCTCTCTTACACACACACACACACACACACACACACACACACACACACACACACACACACACACACACATTGTAACCCAGTATCTTTTAGCTTCCTTCCTGAAGCTCTAAACACACATGCAGATCGGAAATAAAATGTGAGCAGGTGAGAGGGTGTGGACAAGGCTGACATTCCTTTAGACTGAAGTCATCATCTCTGTCTCTGTAGGCATAAGCGGCTTGTCTGTGGTAACTGCATGACACACCAAGGCATCGTAGTTCACACACTTATACAGAAACACACACGGCAGGCCACCCACAAAGCCTCACAGTTGTTTCTCAGCCATTGGGCTACTGACTGTTGTTACATTACAAAATATTTTATAAAATGTTCCAATACTGAAGCCTGAACAAGGATTTAAGATAGTATGAGAACTACTTAAACAAACTGCCCAGGGTTTTTTGATTACCCATTTATTACAGGTCCATTTTTTCTAACAGCAGATGTTGTCTTGAATACATGTCCTTGCAAACTGTAGTCACCGCAGTCTATAATATATTGTAGGTGTAATGCATTCTTGGTTGTACACTACCATTCAGATACATTAGTGTACCACAACAAATCTACAATGCTCATAAAAATGGGGGGATATTTTTACCTTTCCTTTTGAATATTTAAGAACAACGTTAAAATATTCTCCCATGTCGCTAATCTCATATTACTTGATTGAAGTTTTCTCTTGACTATTGTGTAAATGGAGTGCTTTTAGAGGGAAACTTTGAGTGCATAATTACAAGGTTGTATATGCAATTCTATCATCCCCTAGACATAACCTCACTACATGATGAGTAAATGCTGACGACACAAGGAAATGTGGAAATTCTAATCTGTGCCATCACGTTCTATAGATGTGAAATAATTCCCATCATGAACAATAACAACAGGAAGCTAAACAGTACAGTTTTATCCCATAGACAAACTCATTTCCCCATGACTCTCTTACCTTGACAGCTCTGTCCCACAGCCTGATAGCCAGCTCTGCAGTTGCACTGCCCAACAGGCACGACCCACTCTCCCTCAGGAGTGCAGTACAAGCGAGGAGGCAACTGGCCGACAGTCAATGCATTCTTTAAACAGGTCCCCTCTACTTTAGTCAGGGCTGCTGCAGTCACATGCTCCGGAAAAGTAGCCAGGTTTCGCCGAATGGCTGGACAGGTGGTGTAGAAGACCCTAACACCCAGAAGAGCCACACATGCCCCCACATCTTGGAAAGCCAGGTAAAAACCTCGCTTGGAGAGGGCCCCGATGCTCCGTGTCTCCACATTTACTCTCACAGATGCTTGTCCACCCCGATTTGCAGTCACCTCATCTGGGGCCATTGTAGCGATTTTGCGGAACTGTCCCTTGCGGAAATTGGTGCCCACATCTGTGTCTGTTTCAGACATGTATAACCCGAAGGTCTCACGGCAGGAAGGCAATGTGCCGCCAAAGGAATTGCAGTCACGGACAACAAATCGCAGCTCAACAGAAACACGTGAGGCTTCAAGAGGACGTTGTATAAAGGTAGTGCGAAGCCAGTTGTCCTGTTCTGTATCGCTGGCTACATTACACACACTGTAGGTATAGAGGAGAGAACCATTCACCACGGTCTGGACTATCTCCCACTGTGAGTAACACACAAGACAGAGTGATAGATTAGAACATTACATTAAGTCTATGTAATTCTGTAACTGGCCCTGGACAAGAGCAGCTGAAAATATTTTGTTAATGTTCAAATTAAAGTACTGTATGTCACAAAAGTGAGTACACCCCTCACATTTTTATAATGATTTTATTATATCTTTTCATGGGACAACGCGGACATTTTGATAAAATATAAAGCAGTCAATCTACAGTCTAACAGTGTAAATTTGCTGTGCCCTCAAAAAAATAACTCAACATACATTAATGTCTAAACTGCTGGCAACAAAAGTGAGTATAGTGGATGTTGTCATCAAACATACAATAAAATACAAAAATGTGAGGGGTGCACTCATACTGTATATTTTATACATATTATGTTGTCTGATAATGAGAAACAGATTCTGGAAATTATTATACTTTTCCCCCTTTACTAAAATGACTTTACTCAAATTGTAGTAATTTATTGTCAGATGGGGAAACTGACTCATACATTTAGCTCTTTCTCACGATATTGCATGTATCTTCAGACAAGTGGGGGTGGGAATTACATGTCTGGGCATATATGTCCTTTTGAAGGTGTATTAAAGAAAGTACAAGAAATCCCTAATATGAAAACATATTAGTCAACACTTTGACCTGTTTTCATTACCTCACTTTTTACCTCAGCTTCCCCAAACATACTTGAACAGCACATAAAATACAGACCACAGACTCAGACACACTAACTCAAGAGCTGTGAGATCCAAGACAGGACCTCAAACATTTGAAGTGTAGTGTGCAAAGGGGTAATTAAAACCCCCATCACCACTCCAAGAGTGTAAATGCCTCAAACCTGCCCTTAAACTCACGTAGCGGCCTCCCTGAGGGGAACAAACTTAGAAGTGTAAACCTCTCATGAGGCCCTGGAGTGGCAGGAACAACTCTACAGATGACTCTTCTAATCCCAGAAGATCACAGAGGAAAGACGACTAGCTCGCTACCTCTGATCATGTCTCCATTTCCTTTAGGCCCTCAGAAAGGAAGCTGGATGACTAAAGATAGATTGCACGCTCTAACACCAGCCTTGGTGTCTTTCTTTCTTTCTCCTACTGTATTTAACACTATAAATGGAGTTCACTGAGGCAGAAACAAAATAAGTCATGGGAACCACAAAGAACGTACCTTTTATATATTGCAGTCATGGTTTAAGACAAATTAGTCTATTCTCCACCCACATTACATGGCATGAATTAAACATGTTTAGACTTGGAAAATTTGTATAAGTTTAGATTAAATTTGGTAACGTATAAGACACTCTGTCACTGTACATATTACAACGAATTCCACGCCACTAGTTGTTTTCTGACTTTGGAAATCTAAGAAGAACAAAGACAACAATATAAACCAAGCTGAACATGAACAGCTGGGAAGCTGACTATATCACTGACTCATTGATGCAACACCCAAGTTCAGTTTTACAAGCAGCCCACTCACCCCATGTTCATTTGGTGAGGTCAACCAGCCCAGCTCTCCTCCAGACGCCTTCATATCCAAGAGAATGTCTGAAAGGAAATATATTTTTATATACAAGATAAATAAAACAGAATATGGCATAAAATCCATTCCCAAAGATAACGTGGTTTCAATTTGCTGTTGCAGCTATATGCACGTGTAATTAGCAACTTAATTTGAATTGCATAAATAAACTTATACAAACTTTACTTTTCCTATACATTACTGAAGGACACATGCTTTATGACAACATGCTTTATGAAAACTTTTAAAACTTTTAAAACTATTGGTAAACGTTACAAAAATTATACCACTAGTAAGAATGGTTTTACGTTCATTTACCAAACTGGAAAAAAAGATTTACAAATATACAGACTACTTACGTTCTTTGGCTCCAGTTACAATAAATACGCTGTTAATAAATAAAAAAAAGTACAAAACACGAATGTATACACGGCAGTAATCCATCTCTCTCTCTCTCATAGCCTTTTTTGTTTCATCTGATAAGTAGGACTTCACTTCGGCAAGTAATACCGACACGCGCTCACAACTTTTTCACACTGAATCGGCGAGTCCCATTCATGAGGACTTGAACGACGTTAACTCCGCCCTTTGGAATGTCGTCCATGCTGTCATATAAGGATTTGGGCGGAGTCAGGACAGCGCGTGGGCGCATAGACTGAGGCTTCCTGCACCTGTGAAAAGCACGTCGGATGTTTGCCTTTACTCTCAGTCATTTCTGAGAGGCTTGTATAGACCTTTATGTACACAAACTGTTTAACACAGCTCAGTCTGAAAGGGAAAGGCAACACATTCAAAACCCATCACTGCTATTTAATTTAACATGCTAATGTGCCCAAAAACAACGGTATACCATTTAAAATAGTTTTAACGTGTCCAACAAATAGGGTATATTAAAAGTGCAGGATTATTTAAACCCTGAGATTAAATCTGTAAAAGACAAAAGTCAACAACTCCTGTGAATACTAAAAAGAAATTACACCGCTAGTATGATATGTATACATTTAAGAGAAACAGAACTGATCAATGATGACTTATAGTAAACCTTTACATATCTTTTTTTTTATATCTGTAAGGTAGAGTCCTGAGGACTGACTGTTTGGCGTCCACTTATTTTTTTAGCAATCCTTAACTGACTGAAAAAAGACTGTGGAAGAATGACTATACAGTCTTTAACTAGGTCAGGTCAATGATCTAATCTAATAATAGGAACAGAGATGAAGATTTGAGGCTAAAAAAATCAAATACCAGTTAGTTTTGAGCAGATAAGACTTCCACAATTCTACACTCACTTAGACTAGTAAAGGCATAAGAATATGTTTTTGACATGTTTTATTCACTTGATAAGAAGCTATCTTAAGTGCTACTGCATTATTAATACCCCACATCTATTAAACTTATATAGGTCTTAGATTTAGATCGTTTTAAAGAACAAGTATACTAGTATGTGTGCAGACATGTACTTTTTATTACTATTAAACTAATTTATTATTGATCCTACAATGGACTGGTGTCCCATTTAGGGTATGCATACACCTGTGCCATGTTATTTGTTGATAGGTGTCATAGACCCTGCAACTAAAGAGTCCCAGTGTGTATTTATGATGTTACTCTCCCTCCACATACTGTACTCTTAATATGCCAAAGACAGAATTAGACTTTTTTAGATTCGATAACCACAACCAGATTTACCATATTAACATGTTTATTCACATTGTGCTGTAATATTTATGCACCTTAAAGGCTAATAAATAGCCATAGATTTCCATCTACAAATATGTTTTAGCAAGTCAAGGCATGGCAGGTTGAAAGTGTACAATTGTATTAAGAATGCATAGATACTCATACTGGTATCGGTATCAGACCAATACTGTGCTCAAGTGCTTGTACTGTGCTAGTTAAAATACAATGATACCAAATAATACCATGTGACATGAGTCTATTGTGCACCGCAGTGGGCGTTGATTGTTTTTCATTAGCCTAACTGTGCAGTGATTAGACGTAGATTACACTTTCCAATGTACAGCAAAACTACCATAGCTCACCCACAGGTAAAGGTATTGTATGTTCGAGGAAATATGTCTACACAGCACTGTATTCACTTTAAACATTATTATTTGATATTATCCCATAACATAACATACCAAATAATAGTAATTAAAAGTTCATAAAAGTTCTATCCATGTTGAGCTCCAGGTCAGGTTTCATGAACTGCAAATGCACTAATGCACTGCTCCTTGCAGTGATAGAGGTTCTGCCTACACAGCAATGTGTCCACTTTAAACATTCTGATTTGTTGTATTCTTGTCTAAAGGACAATGTTGAATTATACCACAATCAGCCAGTTAAAAGATTCCAACAAAGTATAAAGATGTGGCAGTAACACCTGTTTATTCAGCCCCTGGAATACTGTTTATGCTATACCTTAAACTCTAGGCTATGGCTGTCTCCCAGGCTTTATGCTACTATACCTTATCCAACCTCATTTTTAGCAACACGAGATGTTGCATTTCTATACTGTAAGATTATTTAAACATCAGTTAGTAAATGCTGTTCAAAAGACTAAGATACAAAGGCAGCATATAGAATCTTTTGATATCCTTCCACTTTAATCTACGTGTGCTCACAAAGTGTTTTTGTTATGTTGAGGAATTGAAGGCTGTTGCTATATCCCAAACTTCATACGACACCATATTATTAGTGTTATAATAGGCTTACTGTAACCTACACACTGTGTAGTACAGTAGCATGTAGTTTTGTTTTACAGAGGTCTGACTAAACCGTGTTTCTTCCCTTGTGCTAACCCAAAAACAGACATTCCTTACCAAATTTAAATGTTAAATGTGAAACTGTTCTAAATGTGAAATTGTATATTTTAATAAACCATGTGTACCAGACATTAATGCAAAGTGTATAAAAATGGTTAATGTTGCTAAAAACCACTATCCAAGTTACTAGGGTTAAACCAAGAGCGTTTTTCTAATAGAATATCATGTTCTATAAGAAGAGAAAGCTGTTGGTCTGTGGTTGCTATAAACATGCTGAAAATGTGGCCTCCCTACGACATTCCCACGATAAAAGTGGAAGGGGTCGAATGAGAGTGCTGCTATGAATGAATCACCACTAATGACTTCAAAAGCTATGAATATGTAGACACTGAAATATGTCACACAATGGTGTCTCTGGGCAACATGGAAGAATTCTCTAGTCAGGGTTTTCTTGTGTTGCAGTCTGTCAAGAGTCCCTTGACCTGAGAGTCAAATAGAGCTGACTTCTTCTCAAGAGCTTAGGAGGCTGCCTGCATTGTACTTCTCACTATGAATATTCATTAGCCTGAAGCTGAATAGCAGATCTCCTATGTAATTCTAGGCAAGCTGATGCAGACGTGTGTGGATTCAGCCTGGATGAATGCATTTTTTAATACAGAGTTTTTATTTGCTTTATTTGTTTAATAGTTTTAGGTTTGTCTTGATCTGATGGTCTGAATAATTTTTTAGGTCCAAGGTTCCTACAAGTTCTTACTCAAAATGGATGATTCATTACTGTGGTCTGTTTGGTCTGCAGGGGCAATGCACTCATGCTACCAAGTGTGTTTGTCTTCAGCAAATGACATGCCACCACCATTGAGACTTTTCTCACAATGCAAAGGTCCCCTATTCAATCAAGGGCCATGTGTGTAGCAGGAGCCTGGGGTTTTCAGCCTCACTCCCACTTTTCTTCACAGGAGCAGTGAGCTCCTTTTCTTCTCTTCAACCCCCCTCTGTAGCACCCTGTGCCATGCATCCACCCTTACAAAAGCCTTTACGCCAGGAGGCTGGGTTTAGGCTTAAGGGGTCAGAGAACTATGCTAGCACCAACATGGCAAGGTCATTTCATTGTCCCACCCCCCTCCTTCCCCTTTCCAGAAGCTCTCAGCAAAATCCAGAGGCGGCACTTCATTGTGTGCCTGTGCTTCAAAGGCTTTGTTAACGGTGATGACACATTGCTGAACTCTTGAAGGGTGGCGTGAGATATGTTAAAGTCATATGGAGAGCTATTAACACAGATTTTTTTCTCACCAGAATTAACAAAACTGCTCTTCAATGATTGGGACAGAGGTTTGATCCCACCTATGGGGAACCATTTCTTAAATGCTGTGTGTGTGTATTAAATTGGCAGGATTGCAAATCTCTTTAGGTGCTTTGCAGTTCTATATTCCAATTAGTTCAGTTTATATACAAGAATCAACAGCATTGATATATTTGCAGACACTAAACGGGATTCAAATCTTAGTTGTATTGCTTTCATAATCCAACACACAGTAGTAATAACTGAAATTAAACCCTTAAATGAATATACAATGCTCACAAAAATACGGGGATATTTCATTATGGGAGATTTAATTTTGAATTATCACCTAAGTTTTTGAATATATGTCTAAGACAACCGATGTATTAAGGAATTATACATTTTTTCAAGGTATTATAGTTAATTTAACAGTTAATTATAGGTAACTGAATGCATTTTGCAGTGTATAATAGACATTGCTGTGCAAAAGTCTGAGGTCACCATTAGCTTAGCTAGGAATGCTATAATGACCATATACAATTATTTCTCAGCCTCTTTATTAAAATACACAGCTTCTACAGGCTACAATGGAAAGCATGCAGTGTGACCTTCCCTTACACCTCAGCCATATTATAATCTGGCAGGTTTATCAGGATTCCGGGTTGATCATCCTGGTGTCTGAGGAAGCTTTATCACATGTCTTTTTGGAAGGGTAGCAGCCAAGAAAGCACTACTCACAAAGGGAACAGGGTGAATGCTACAGCTCACAAAGACTGGAATTAAGATCAATGGAAAATAGTATTACTAAGTATTACAATATTTAAAAATTTGGGACTAATCATTGACAGTATATTATATATGGTTATTATATCCTGCTAAAACAGCCGTGGTGTCTTAAGGCTTTGCACAGTACTACAGGTCTAGAACGGGCTTAAGTTTCAAATGTTAATTTATATCCAACTTCCTTTTCTGCTGTATATTTGCACAAGAAGTAAATAGTTATCAGTATCAATAAAGTAAGCAATTATGACACAGAAGAAAATGAATTTACATCAGCCATATAGGTCTAGAAGGATATTTTCATATTAAAAAAGGTTGTCACTTGTTAAAGGGCTTATGAACATACACAGGTACTTATACACACCCCCTGTCCCCTTCTTTCCTGGATGTGGTGGTATCTCAGGACTATTGATCGAAAAGTTGAGAGCTCAAGTCACAAAGCTGGCACTGTTGCATCATTAAAAGGTTCTTAACCTACAATTGCGTACAAGTGTACCTTGTTAGACTGTAACAGGTGTAAGACCCACTAGGTTAGACTGCGGAAATGTAGCTTTTGAAAATGCATTTATTGCTATGTCAAACTGTGTAGTTATTTCAGTATTGTCAATAAAAGTTCACATATTTATGCTCTCTATTTTAATTAAATAACAGAGTAGCTGTATTTCGATATCTGGATATGTTTGAGCATATGTAGGCAAACACGAGACAAATAAACAGATAAATGACTACATATGCCGTGTATAGCCTGATTAGTGGAATGAAATCACATCTTTATCACACTGCATCAAATAGCATGCCTGCTTTAATCATTGTGTTGTTTACATAAGTACTTGAATAATCTGATACAGGCCAAAATCATTGGGTGGGTATTGTTAGTGAGCATGCAAATACACACAGGACTCTTACATCCAGTGTTGATTTATCCAGCAGTAGACAGTGAAAAACATATGCACAATAGTACATAAATATAAAAACATAACTATAAACACACTTTCTTCCACCTTGATCATCCCATCAATTAACTAGATGTATTACTGAAAATTGCAGAATTATTACCTAAACACTGCATGTGTGTACTAAGTTGTTGTTGAATTATGTTTCAGGTTTTCACAACACCTTTTAATTGAAAATGTAATGTCTGCCAAATGTAACAAGTACTGGTGAAGATGAGCAGGATAGATGACAGCACACTTTCATATGCGCACGTTTGTGTACTCAGCTTGATTGTAATTCCACACTAGAGCTGGAACAAAGCTGAAGGAAGGGGAAAGAGTGACAGGTAGCAATAGGAAGTGGGGATGTTGGACTAAGGCAAGAAGTGTGGGTGATCTTCAACACAATAGACCTCCTGGTGTTCTCAGTGGCTGTCCTTACATTTTCACACACACAGACCCACACACATGCACACTCACTCAAACTCTTGACAGTTTAAAGACAGCAGGAGGAGAAAATTGTAGTAGTTTGAGAAAACCCACACAATGGCCCTCAACCAGCGGCCGGGCTGGTACTGGAACCCAATCTAACCACTGCTCCACTGTGCCGCCCTGTTCAAACATTATCTAATTTTAGACTAACCCTGGACTCTTTCCATGAAGCTTTGCATGATCACTATTTTGGTAGTGAGCCTCATACTGTTCCTTTTCTTCTGAGAGCTCAACTAAAGCTCTTTGCAATGGATTTTCTTGAGAATAGATCTTGAGCTTGTGTATTACTCTTACTTTAATATAATTATCCTCAAACACTGTGCCTTGTATGTTGAAGACATGTGTTTACAAGTTTATTCCAGAGAACAGAATCTGAAGTTAAACAAGCTAGGCCAATAATCACAGTTTCTTGGCTAATAACCAGCATATTTTGGAGGTTTATGTTAGGTTTTGGGGCTTATGAGTAAAAACTTCCTGACTACATCACTGTTTGAGGTCAAAACACAATTTGGACCAGATGCAAACACAAGGACTGAGTTCCTGTTTATGTGACAAGTATTTCTATGTGTGGGGTGGGTAAATGGACCTTAGCTGTAATGCAATAACATAACAGTGTGTTTATATATGACTGGGACTACCAAAGGGTTTTTGTGATGTTTTTTTTTTTACCTCCAGGTTACATTTTGCTGGTCCTCATGAGACAAAATATATTTGTATTTATTTATTTGTTCATTTTAATCTAAAATAGCCAAAATTGTTGCTGTAGGATTTTGAGATTAAGGTTATAGTGAAGTGTAGTTTTAATATGCCACAGTAGACATTATACCAGTGGAAATTTATAAGACTTATGTTTACCAACATTGTATGTGTGTGTTTGTGTGTGTGTGTGTGTGTACAGGGGTTGTCCCCACATTGTGCCATGTGCTACCAGTTAGGTCCCGTCCTCCATTAATTCATTTTGGAACAGAACAAATCAATCAATAAAATTATTGTGTATATAGTGTATATAATTTGGGAATTTCAATGTAATTTGTTTAACTTATGCTTAATAAAGTCAGAAGGTTCAGGTATATTAAACAAAGTACTTTCATGTGTGGGATTAATTTCTTTTATATCAAGTAACAGCTGGGTGAACATTATTTAAATGTGGTGATTACATAATTTTTAGCAATGTCTATAATGACCTATAATTAATTTAAATTAATATCATGGTTCATTTCTGGAGAAAGCAGCACACCATAGAAATATCTTAGTCATCCAATACTTTGAATGGGAACCATAAGGTTGGATTTAAAAATATATCATAGTTACTAGAGTTTTATAAGTATTATAAGAAGTATTTGGATGATATTTAGCATTAACATATCTGACGTAGCTTAACCAAATCATTTGCTTTGCATTTCAAGTCTAATGCATGCTTTAAAAATGATTGAAGTCTTGCTCACACTATTATGACTAACAACTTACAAAGGGATGTTCTTTTAGTAAAAACATTGTTAGGTAGGATAATGCTTGATGGCACAAAGAAGCCAGTGCTGTTTGAAAAGGTTAAGTGAGCAGCACAGCGGCTTCTTGTTTTATCCTTTAATCAGTCTTTGCATTTCAGTCATGTCATGTCTTGTCACCTGTAGAAGCTTTCATATGATTCTGCTATTGTTGGGCATGTTGAGGTTGGCAGAAGTGTAGAAACTTGGTGGATTGAGTGCTGTGGAAGAAAAACACCTGCAGATTAGCATGTAAAAGATCAAGGACATTGTGTTGAACTCCAGTAGTAAGATGATCTCACCTCTTGGTGTGTGCAGTCACACAAGTAATGGTTTACTTTGTAGAAGTATCTGGGGGTTACCTGGGCAATCTGTAAAAATGTACTGATCTACAGGGGAGGTCTTGTGCTGTCTCATCCTATGCGAGAAAGGTTAGGTTCTTCAACACAGTAGGTTTGTTCATGTTTTCATAGGTTTATTGTCTGTCATAGTGTGCAATGTTTTGATGCCTCGATGTGCTTGGACTGCTGCACACAATGCATTTATGACAAAGAAGAGTTTTGCCATTGCACCAAATCCACTGATGACCAGGTGGGAATAGCAACCAAACTGCAGATGTATAATATCAGAAACCACCCGCATGTCATTCTCCTTGATCCTAATTAATGATATAAATAGAAATGCTTTCCACAGTCATGCTCAGTGAGTCTAAAATGAACCTTTGATGTATTGACAGAATACCTTCTGAACATCCCTGCCTATGACTACCCAACAGATGCATTTTGTGCATCAAATACATCACTTGGAATTGGTTCTGGAACTCTGCAGTACAGATAACTTCACTGTACACATTAGTATCGCCAGTATAAATGTTATTCATGAAATCATTCATGAATTCATGAAATTATTATTTTACGCAAACAGAGCATTATATAGTACTTCTTCCATCAGAACAACCTCAGAATGAATAGGACCACATGATCACTTTTTCTGACATTTGCACGTATCAATCAAATAAATGACAAAAGAAGGATTTATTTCTACGAACATCCTATCCTATGCAAGTGAATGACCATTACACCAAACTTAACACTATATATAAGCATCCACTAAATGACATTTTTCACTGTTGACAGGGCAAATAAATGGCGCCATTTTTTAAAAAGTTCATCAGCTGCCTAATCACCAAGCAGGTTAGTAGCCTTGTTGTGTAACTCAGCACTCAGCTGCTTTTCTATCAATTCAGAAACAGATATAAAATGATAGCTGTCTCTCAAGAATGCTCAAGAGTGCTTTAATTTCCAGTAGGGTTGATTATTATAATGGCAACCATGTATGTTAGAAATTGACTTTCAGGTTTTACATCTTGTCTATAAATTGCCTATAATCAGAATGAATGAATCGTTGTATCTGTTGTCCGATAATCTTCAACACTATTGAGCAAAGTCCATCAGGGCATTCGGAACCTGTCAGCTAATCTTTTCTATGTTTAACACTAAACACAGAGAATCATCATTATCATTTGGTTTCTATGTTGGTCTTAGAGGGAACCATTTGCCAAAGAACCTTTAACGTGTGTAGATAATGTTTTATAATTATTATATAAACTTACTTGGTCAAGCTTTTAACTCAGTTTTAGCACTCAAGGACAGTTTTGCATTCCAGTGCTACTATTTTATGCTATTTATATTTATTTTATTTATTTTATACATAGTTTATGTCAACCCTAACTCTTTTAACCTAACCGTATAATATCATACTGTATTTATACTTTTTATACCTTTAACGTGTAGATAATGTTTTAGAATTATTATATAAACTTGCTTGATCAAGCTTTTAACTCAGTTTTAGCACTCAAGGACAGTTTTGCATTCCAGTGCTACTATTTTATGCTATTTATATATGTATTTTATTTATTTTATACATAGTTTATGTCAACCCTAACTCTTTTAACCTAACCACATAATATTATACTGTATTTATACTTTTTTTTGTATTGATATCTTTTATCTGCAAAAGCACTGTGAATTGACTTGCATATGAGAGCTCTATAAATAAAACTGCCATGCCTTTATTTATTCCAAATAAACTAATGCTATCTATAGGGAGGTTCGGAGCTGACTCCTTTTTGAACCTGTTTCATGTTTTTTTTACTGGTTTATTGTGTGACATAGCATGTGATGTTTTATTTGTTATATGCTTGGGCTACTGCACACAATCAACTCTTCACAAAAGAAGAGTTTCACCATTGTGGCAAATCTACTGGTGGCCTGGTGGGAATAGCAACACAAGTAATGACACCTGCATGAGCTCTTCTATGGTCTAAACATGAATGCTATAAATAGCTATTTTGAAACAATCACCTTTAAATCCAGGCAGCAATGAACCTGTGCCTGGGCAAAATGAATATATTGATAGACCAACTCCATAAGGTATTTGCTTGTGACTATTAATTATTAACGTTATTCAATGTAGTGTAATAGTACTGCTGTTTGGCTGACTTTCATTTCCTTTTGTTTTTACATGTTTAATACTACTCACAACAATGAGGGGGTATTTAAAAATGAAATATCCCATAATGAATCCCCTAGTTTTTGTGAGCAGTGTAGTTTTCCATATAAACATGATTCAGCTCAGAGCCTTCAAAACATTCTGGGTCACTTCAAAACATTTATGGCATTTGGAGTTAATAGCTTTAGTGTTTCAAATTGTTTTCTTGCTACATAACACAATAGTGCTTGACCTTTAGATCACAGACTGATAGCTGCACATTCAGCTTCACTATTTTGTAGGAGCAAGTATCATGATTCAATCAATTATGGAAAATTTGTTGTTTATCAAAAATGCTCTTCCGAATATTTTGGTTACAACAACTGCTCATGGAAGTTGTTAAAGCTGAATTACTGCATACAGACAAATACAATGTTGAATTAGTCTTTTATGTTGCATTTAATATTGATATTTTTAGCATGGACGGTGATGGCTTAAAACCTGTTGACTACTGCTGCATAAGTTCACATCTTAGCGTGACCAAGCAGAAACTGTTGAGAACCTAAGCTCAAATGAAAGGCTCCTCCAAATAAAGATTAAAATAATAATGCTGATTTTCTATGTATACTGTTCACAAAAATTATGAAACATCCCCTAATTTTTGTGAGCACTGTATATTATTTATAAAGTTAACTGAGGCTATTTGCATAAAAGTTCAGATCTGAGTCCGATCCTCCTATTTGGAATGCTTAGGTTCTTTAACACGAATGTTGGTTGATGTTTTTATTAGTTCATTGTCTGACATAGCTTGTGATGTTTTCTGTGCTTTGATATGCTTGGGTTGCTGAGCAAGAATGAACTTCTTACAAAGAACAGTTTTGCCATTGCGTCAAACTAGTAGTAGCCAGGTGGGAAAAGCATCCAAACTGATGGTACACAATACCTGTAGCCACCTGCATGAAATCCTACTTTAAAAAAGAATGCTATAAATAGTGATGTTTTCGTCATGTATTTTAAAATATCCTCTTCTGATGTATTGACAGAGTAAATCCTAAAATATTTGTAACAACAGTAGTAATTATTTAACAGAAAACAAACTTTTGATATAGAACTCTGCATTTGAATGTTATTTACAGTATACTACAGTATTAGCATCATTACCACATTAACTATAATTACTTTTATAAATAAAACACCACATCAGAAAATTGGGACAATATGGAAATGCACATACAAATAAAGCACTGTGTATTATATGTATTTTATTGTGGACAGTAACCCAAAATATTTAATGTTTTGTCTGGTCCATTTAATTTCATTTGTTAATAATCATCCATTCCTGCATTCCTTAGGTCTGCAATACATTCCAAAAATGGGGCAGTTTAGGTTTTAACTGAATAAAGATGTGCTTTCAGACAGGTAATATCAACAATGAGTTGTAGGTGATTGGGTTGAGAACCTCCAGTCTGTCAACAAACTTGTAGAAAATAACTGACAATGTGTAATATTACACAGTGATTCAGTGCATAAAGGGAACAGGCACAAACTTTTCTTGTGTCTACCAAAAAAACCAGAAACTACACACACTCATCCATCCATATTAATGGAGGGGTAGGGCGTGTCTCCAGCTTCAGTTCTCTTGGTTTCAAATCTCTGAAGACCGGACAGGTCTACTATTGCCTGGTCAAAAAATCTCAGCAACCACTTCACACTCTGGCTTGACTGTAGACCCTATAGAGGGTGATAAAGACCACTCAGTGCATCACTGGCACAAACTCCCTACGTTCGGAGACATTCATTACCAGCACTGTGTGTGTAAAGAACATCATCAACGATTTCTCTCACTGTACAACCTCATGCCACCAGGGTGGAGATAGATAGACATATAGATACACTGCTCACAAAAATGAGGGGATACATTTTGTAATACCACTGAATTAATGTACTCTTGTACTACTCTACTTTTTTTTTTTTTTTTTTTTTTTTACAAATTGCTACTTTTTACACTTACTTTCATTGCATTTTACATGTTCTGAGCTATGACAATAAAGTTTAATCAATCCATCCATCAATGCATCCCACCATCCATCCATCTATCTATCTCAAACGGCACTGCATCAAGAACCACCATTCATCAATAGCTGATATAATCACAAGAGACATGGATTACATTTGCAAAAATTACCAAGCACTACAATACAGTTACAATCACAAATGTTGCTTAAAACTTTGTAAAAAAAAAAACCCTTAAAATAAGCCTCGTGTTAACCATTAACAGAAGGTGTGTTGATTTCCCTGGGCTCAAAGGCCTTTGGCATACAACGAGTGTGTATTCCAAATGGTTTTCATAAACAAGTGGACACCATGCGCTCAGAACCAAAAGGGTATCATCTCATAGAGTTGTGTCAGTGGCCAATAATTAGTAATTTATACTTCTGTGATGGCAGTAATTAATGCAGTAATGTAAACTAAGATTTTAGAATAATATATGCTGACAATGTAAAATAAAATGATGGACACATTACAAAGGCATACTGAGGGTATGTGTACTGGACTAGATTGCCTGGAGTCCTGACCTGTTCCCAACAAATAATGTGTGTAGACTTCTGAAACCAAAACCGTGATCATGACAACTCTATATTGTTGCATTACTTTTTGCAGGAGAAAAAGACAAAATAACTTCTGTAATTTCTTGGTACCCTCTGCGCCAAAACAAACAAATGCTATAAGAAGAAACAGCAGCATAAATAAAGTGGTAAATGCTTTACCATCCTGACTTTGTTTGGGAATGAGCTGCAGGCTTTAAATGCAAGAATAAATATAGGTTAGTAAATATATTTAAAAGTAAATTATACATTATAAATAAACTTATAATTAAATGTATCTGTTAGCAAATAAAATGTTTGCTAATTTAAGAAACAACCACACATAGCATGAAATATCTTGGGGGGTCATAGTGTCTGCATTTAAAACAAAATAAAGTAAAAAATAGCATTTTAATTTGTTGGAGTTGTACTATTAATAACATCAATTACTACTTTACTTTACGTGTTGTATAACAATGGTACTGATAAGATTTTCTAAAGGGATGTCATTTGATTTGTATGTTTACTATTTAAATTTCTTAGTTATCATTTATTTGAATGCTGCCTGCTATCTAGCTATGCATATATCTATGTTCATAAGGACTTTATCTATATTTAATTACAACTTGGTCTTACTAAATATGTGTGACAACTACACTGTTGCAGTGTGGTCAGAACTATTCCCGTCTGGATTCAAATAAGCAAATACTTAAGAGCCTGGATAACTGGATAATTACTGCCATGATTAATATGTTTTAAATAGCTACAAATCTTTTAAACCTGACTGATGCAGTGAGTAGCTTCTCATTTCCTAAACAGCCATGTCAGTATCCTGTGGTTGTGGTGTTACTGTGTTTCAAAAAGGTCAGAATACTAACCAGTATCAAGCAAAGAAAATAATAAGGAGATTGCTGAAATGACTGAAATTGGGTTAAGGGCTTCCAACACATTCAAACATGTGATAACTACACTGCTCACACAAATTAGGGGTTATTTCAAAATGAACATGAAGTGAAAAAAGAAGCATTCAAGTGTATTTCATTAAACAAGATGGTCAGAATAACAAAAAAAATCTAAGAAAGTTGCTTGATTATGCAAATGGGATGCAAACTCAATAATAGTGATTGAGTAGCCAGTGATATATTTATGGGGTTGAAGAGAAGCATATCAAACTGGACGAGAGTGCCACATACTGATTGTTCAGTAGAGTGTATGGTCACCCAGTACTGCCAAAATACACTGACAGTGATGGGGCATGGACAGGATCAGATTGTCCAGCAGTCCTTGTGGGATCCTCTTTGTATTCATTTTAAAATGTACCGTAATTTTTGTTATCAGTCTACGGTATTTAAACTTGTTGAAGTTAACATTTATAACAGAACCACTAGATGGCACAACAACTCTAGTGCCGCTTTACAATTGGCGGTGATTCTGAAGGGGCTGACAGTTGTTCAGCCGCTTGTTATTGAGTCTCATCTGTAGAGAATGCATACGTACATACTGTATATCCTTGGAAACATGTTTAGGATGTCATTAGTGGTCTCTCAAGTGCAAATGTTCGAATTAATTTGGAACATTAAAACACTGCATTCAAGAAATATAAGTAGTCCTACTGTAAATTCTGTATGACTATGCAGTTATCCAGACAAGCACTGCTCTTCTGACACGTTTTTGTGAATGACCATTGTCTGTTAAAACAGATTTTAAAATGCAATGCATTGTGCAGTGTGTTATTAGAAACCAGACATTATGTTGGCTCCACTATGTTGGCTCCGCATGCGAGGATACGGCCTATTATTTGACAAATGATAGTTATTACAAAATTATTTTACATCAAATCAAATCAAATACTGGGATCAATTAGACATTTTCAAGTTCATTTTGAAAGCATTTACATGTACGGATTCAATTACGAAACCTACTGCACTGGAGAGGTTGTTAAAATATTGGTTAACATGTAACGCCTACATTTAATTTTAGTCATTCTTTTATAATAATTACGTGCGTCTAAGCTGTAAAGCGCGTCTAAAACTAAGCACTATGATAACAGCATATTTAGAACTCTGGTTCTGCAAACTGTAACAACTAACTGTTGCTACTGTGTGCAACAAACGTTTTGAATATAACCAACCCATCCTGAAGTGAAACACAATATTTACTTTGCGAGGCGTCACTCGATCAAGCACAAGGAAGCTCCTGTCATCAAAGCCACGCATAGCCGACTGACAGTGCACGCTGGAGATCAGGTAACAGTTTGAAGCGATCTCTTCTTCTTGACGTAGCCTATATTGTATTGAAACCTCGTATCACCAGTAAATTGCATCAGATATTCATCCTACGTTAGGCGTCCATGTGGAAATCCATTTAATCCTAATAGTCGTGCCTTGTGTCTAACGCATGCACACCATAGTCAATTAATCGTGACTACGATACGGATAGTTCGATTCTGCTCTTATAATGTTGCCCAAAAGTCAATGACTGGGATACTAATGAATCCTAATGTTGCAATGGTCAGGGACATACCGATTTATGACAGTGATATTAAAAAGAAACGCAATTGGAGCTGGGCTGAATGACCAGAAATTTGTATCACATTATAAACAGGATTTTGTGTGTTTCATGGCGTATTATGGTGGGGTTTTAAAAATACTTTTTAAATGTCATTTTTAGGGGGGTGTGCATGACATTTTGAGGCTTTTATATGGGTTTGTGGCATAAGTCTACTGTCAGGAGTGCATAGACTTTTTTTCTAAATCATTATGTATATAATGTAGACTATGCGGTTTAATGACACAATATATGAGAAAATCTGGATACATGAAACAGTTGCAGAAAGTAAACCGTATTTATTGTGCAAACTGCAGCATATTGAAACCAAAACTTATAAAATAGACATGGACTTTTTTTTGTTGTCGACTAGTAAGACACATCTTGAATCCAGTGTTTTAATCATTGCTCTTCATAACCTCTCTCAACTGCATTGTTACTGCATTCGTAATGCCACATCGCATCGCTTTTGCAGTCTCACTTGCTTTCTCCCCCACCTTTGTTTCCTGTCCATTAATCTACCAGGGGAGGCTAATCAGGGGATCATACTCAGCAACAGCGACCCCTACCAAGCCTTACTATAGGTTGGTGTCTCGTACAGAGTATACTAATATATATATGTCCTGTGTTCTCCCTGGATAGATGAATAAACTTTCATTGTAAAAGCAGGGTTGAAGCATGAAAAAAAACCCTGTATTGCAATATATACGCATGACAGTAGGCTTAATTTGTGACTGTGATACTAATATTTAATTGTGTTGCAATGCAGTCAGTTAATTGTGTGTGCAATGCTAATCCCTTGTAGTGTTACAAAATAATCAGCTTAACTGTGATTTTGTTGGTGTAGTGTGACAGTAAACGTGAATGACTTTTTTTCAATGTTGCAATATAGTCGGTAATCAAAAATATGTCATCATGTTGCAGTGTACAGCTCCTGGTCAAAACTATTCCCGTCTGGATTCAAATAAGCAAATACTTAAGAGCCTAGATAACTGGATAATTACTGCCATGATTAATATGTTTTAAATAGCTACAAATCTTTTAAACCTGATTGATGCAGTGAGTAGCTTCTCATTTCCTAAACAACCGCGTCAGTATCCTGTGGTTGTGGTGTTACTGTGTGTCAGAATACTAACCAGTATTAAAGCAAAGAAAATTTGAGATTGCTGAAATTACTGAAACTGGGTTAAGAGCTTCCAACACATTCAAACATGTGAAAGGATGGTGGTGAACTGCCAACTTGGTTTGACGAAATATGGTCAGGAAAAATTGATTTGACTCAAACAATAGAAAAGGCTGTCAAGTCCAGATTTACTCTCAGAGCAACCAATGCATTAGGGTAAGACGGGAGTACGTGTTATGATCTGGGTTTGCTAGTCAGATTTATGTGGCAGTAAACTGAAGTCATCTGAGTACCTAAATGCATTGAATGACCAAATTATGACCAAATTCAATGTTTTTTCCTCTCTGACTGGCAAATGCACAACATAACAAAATGTAAAAAAGCGTCTGAAGACTTTCCAAATGCATTGTGTATTTTCTTAGTCCAGCAGTGCAGTATTAAATTGAAATTACTAAGTGCTCAGCATATCATGGATCACTTATGTCACATTCTCTGTAAAACTGATTAGTGCCCCAACCAAAAATCGTACTTAATAACAAAAGGCCCAAAAGAGTTATTCCATCGTACAGCGAAGCTAATGCTACACCCTGCCTTGGGGCGACATCAGGGAAAATCACAACTCTAAATTACCCTCTGTGTAATATTTATGGCCATGTCACAGTCTCTGTAAAAATTTTCACTCCTTTTAAAATTTTGGTATGGGCTACATTGGTGTAGTATTTGTACGAGTTGCCGGAGTAAACTCACCATATTCCGAGTACTTATGTTTCAATGGCTTTGTGTAGCATTGAATGCAGGTCTGTTACCTCACAAAATGCTCACAATGCAGACATTACATGTGGCTGTTGAACTAGTTTTGTTCTCCAATTTAAAATAATTCCACACATTTTAGCCATGTTTTGCCACAAATTGTGCCATAGACTATTCCTGACCACTGACTCAAAACTGTCAGGTTTAGGTTCATGCTCAATAAAGGGACACTGCTTCTTAAAAGACATTTTTGGTGTGTGTGCTGCAAGACCTGCAGTATCTGAATCACAATGGCATCTCCACCTGTACACCTTACACATTTAGTTGAAATTTTTAAGTAAACTACTGTAACTTTCCTGACTCCCAATGAAACTAGAATTTCAAACAACAACCCCCACCTCATCATATCTCAGTAGTTGCCAAAGTGATGTACTTTGCACTTAAACACACTCCCCATTCCATAAAATGGGAGGATCATTTCCAGTTAGAAGTGAAGCATGTCCAAGTGATTCTGCCACTGGAAAAGTTCCTATAATCTGTAGTTTACCTTAAATGTGACTCATGTTTGTCTGTCATTATTATCAATGACCAATGTTCAGCTTAAAGATTAAGGTACTAATGTCTTTGCTCAGACTACACGAGGGAAGCAGAACATCACATAAACCAATGCCATTTTTGTTTGTATGAGATAAGCCCAGTTAAAAAAGGCAAATTAGTAAACCTGTTGCTCTCTTATCTATCTGTCTAGGCCATGAGAAATGTTCCAACCTTCCTCAAAACTTGTTGTTCATCAAATTTGCATAACCCAACTAGTCTAATTTCAGTCCTCCTGCCATAAGCATAGGCAGTGTAGTTACATACCAACATCTATATTTTATGTACGTATTTATTTTTTAGAAAATCTTTTACCCAGACTAGGTTAGTTTAGAACCTTAGCTACTCAAGACGCATATTTGTAAGAACCTACAGGAATATATTTTGAGAACACATTTGAGATTAAAAAGTGATAGGACCTGGAAAAAGACAACATTTCTGTTTTTAATGCAGTTGCTTTGGCTACATAAAAGTGGTCATGCTTGGAAAAAGTTTCATTATACCTATATCGTACATATTGACACCTGACATCTGCATCTGAATGGCTATCACCATTTGAGCTTTTGACAACCGCTGATCTACGTATTCCCTTGTACCCAAGATTTCCTCTGTGTTAGACTTGTCAGTTTAATGAATTTTAACTATATGACAGCAGCTTATGTTTGTAAAAGGTGTTAACCTCATCCTGTGACGTTAGCTTAAACTAGGAACTCAAATGATCAACCATCTTATATCTGCTTATAGCCTGTACTTCCATTCTGCAGATGTCTTTTATTTATTTCAAAGTAATGATGATCCTAAGAGTCTTAAAATCTAAATATGTGAATGTGTTTGGACCTCTGTTACTATGCCATTCAATATTAGTGATTAGTTTATTGATTTTCAGCCTGTGCACAAATGCCGATGCTTATCTGATTTACTGCTCTCTCATTTAGTTAAATAACACCAAAACTGTATGTTTAACTAGGGGCAATTGACAAGTGTTGTCTTTTTTTGGAAATAATGTATATGTTTCTACTGATGTGTCTAAAATGACAAGGTAAGTATGTATATTACATATAATGATGCACCGATTGCTATTTTCTTGGCCAATTCCATTTTCTTTTAATGGAAACTTCTAACATTTAAAGGAAAGCAGCACATGCTGGCTTTTGTTTGGCTCTGCAATAGCAGGTCCCGAGCAATAGCAGAGTTAGATTTAGCTTTGCCAAAAATACAGTTTAAAGTTGGAACTGTGTTTGAAACATAATTAAATTGTGAATTAATGATTTGTGAATTAAAACACAGTGTTGATTTGATGTGTGGCTGTGTTTTGGCACTGTTGATCAGAGTGTGGCTATGACTGGAACAGGATCGGTCATATGAGCCGATCACACTGAAAACAGGCCAATTCCCGTCACCGGCTAATCGATCGGTGCATCTCTAATTACAGATCATTATCAACTTTTTCTCTAAGTTAATAATTATAATTTCTGTTTTTTTTTTTTTACTTTGTAAAGGTTTTTCCAAAACCATGTGGAGGATAACATGGTGTTTTCTGTTGCTAGTCACAACATTCTGGCAAAGAAGCCATACTGAAGAATCTCCAAATATCGATCCTTTAAGTCAAGGGCATGTCTCTGTAATTATTGTGGGTGCCACAGGTGACCTAGCCAAAAAATACCTCTGGCAAGGATTTTTCCATCTTTATGCAACCCAGATTGCCAAAGGCTACACCTTCTCATTCTATGGAGGGGGTCTCGCTTCAACTGAAAATGGCACTGCACTGCTGTTTGGCATACTGAAGGAGCTGAAATGCCCATCACAGCTCACTGCAGAGCGTTGTGCACTGGTTAAAGAGCAGTTCCTACGGGTATCTCAGTACCTCCAGCTGAAGAGTGCAGAGGATTATAAGAAGCTCAGTGAGCAGATTCAGAAACAGCTTAAGCAAGAGGGCATGAATGAAAAAGGGAGGCTTTTTTACATGTCAGTGCCAGCCTCTGCATATGCTGACATTGCAGAAAAGATCAACGGCACTTGTCGCCCACCCGCTGGAACCTGGCTCAGAGTTGTCCTGGAGAAGCCATTTGGTCATGATTTCAGCAGCGCTCAACTTCTCGCTACACAACTGGCTGGTTTTCTAGCAGAGGAGGAGATGTATAGGATTGATCACTATTTGGGAAAGCAGGTGATAAAAATACAGTTTAAGCTCACTGTATGTAATACTGAAAAAAATTACTGTAACTCAGATTTCATGTTTTAATTTTTTTTTCCATAGGTTGTATCCCAGATATTGCCCTTTAGGAAGCAGAATCACAAACATCTAGCGCCAATTTGGAACAAGCACCACATTCAGAGAATAGAGATTGTGATAAAGGAAACTCTAGATTGTAAAGGTTGGGTCATACACATCAGCAGAAATGACTGCAGCATGAGACAAAACTGCCTATTTTCTAATCAACTATTTTATGACTTCAGAAGTTGACATGCTGTTTTGCTTTGGAATTTGCAGGCAGGATTCATTTTTATGACCAATATGGAGTCATCAGAGACATGCTTCAGAACCACATTACAGAAATTATGAACCTTTTGATGATGAACATACCTGCTAACCTGTCCAACATGGAAGAGATCTTACAGAACAAACTCAAGGTTTTCAGCACACTTGAAAATCTTGGCAGGAACAATGTAGTTATAGGTCAGTATCAGGACTACAATGCAGAAGTCCAAAAGGAACTCAACAAAACAAAGGATTATTTTAGCCTAACACCCACTTTTGCTGGTGAGTTAATTATTTTCTTTTTGTTTCTGCATTAAACCAAACACTAAGTAAGTTCTGAGTCTCTTCCATATTTGTGTTCTTAGGTGTGGTTATTATTGGAGATGGTCCTCAATACGACGGCATTCCAATATTTTTGTCATCGGGTAAGATGCTTGACGATCGGGTTGGATATGCTCGTGTTCTTTTTAAAAATGACATCCTTTGTGTTCAGGGCTACACAAGCACTGACTGCAAACCCAAGCAGATTGTGTTTTATGTGGGTCATGGAAGTCTCCAATACCCAGCAATACTTGTTAGCAAAAACCTGTTTAAGCCAGCTGTAGTAAACAGTGATTGGAAAGAGGTTACCGAGCATAAAGATGTCACTGTGCTTGGGTTACCCCTTTCCGACTATCATATTCAATCCCCAGTAGTGACTTCGGAGGCTTATTTTGACCTAATCTCTAATATCTTTCATGCACGTCGAGATAGCTTTGTCAGTGCCGAGAACCTCATGGCCTCGTGGGCTTTCTGGACACCACTGCTGGAGAGCCTTTACAAGGCTGTGCCTCGGCTCTATCCAGGTGGTCTCGCCAATGGTGACCTCTTGAACTTTAAGCTGCATGGTCGGCAGGTCTCTTTCATTAATGAGGACAAGGTGAATGTGATTCCGCAAAGTTCTGAAGAAAACTTTCAAGTCATGCAGGGGAAGTTTCGCAGTGCCGATATGGTATCAGCCTGGGCCAAGGAGCTTGTGGAGCGCTTAGCCTCTGATCTGCAAAATGCAGCAGAAGAGGCAGTTCAGGCTGGAGGGCAGTTTCACCTGGCCTTGTCAGGTGGTTCGAGTCCTATTGCATTGTTTCTTCAACTTACTTTGCATCACTACAACTTCCCATGGCGCCACACTCATGTGTGGTTAGCAGATGAGCGCTGCGTGCCACCCACTGATCATGACTCAAATTTCCAGTCCATTCATGACCAGCTACTGCAACATGTTGACATTCCTTATTTCAACATTCACCCTATGCCAGTACAGCTCCACCAGCGCTTATGTGTTGAGGAAGACATGGGTGCACTCCTGTATGAGAACGAAATAATCCAGCTAGTCAACAACTCTAGCTTCCATTATATACTACTAGGTGTAGGTGAGGACGGCCACACTGCTTCACTGTTCCGTGACACTAATTTAGACCCTAGTGATAAAAGGCTTGTAACTCTGACTGAAAGTCCAAGCAAACCCCACCAACGGATGAGTCTTACATTCACTGCCATCAACAAAGCTCAGAGAGTGGGGATTCTGGTGATGGGGAAGAGAAAGCATGAGCTTGTTGTTCAGCTGAGCCGAATTAAGGGTCAAAACTCCAAGTATCCAATCATAAGCGTACAACCAAAAGATGGCCAGTTAACGTGGTACATAGATTATGATGCACTTTTAGGATAAGAGAGAGTGACTAGATAAGAAATCAGTGAAGCACCGTGCTACGTATTACGGGTATTTCTCACCAGCTAGATATCTTGCATTCACAATTGTTTGAATGTGTGATTGATGTTGTTGATTTCCCACTGAAGTATGATTTTTATAAACAAATTACTGTCTTACTTCTTTCCTTAATTAAGTGGCCTTGGGAGTCCCCAGAATGTAGCATGGTGGAAACCAAATGATCAGTTTCCAGTCCTTTCAGGGATGCACTGATTGTATATTTAATTATGGGTGCTGCAACAATTCTGAAAATATATTTTATTCTAACCATTATTTTGTTATTTCCATATTCAGATGGCATTATACATGTTTTCTTCTTAGCTTCTCTTTCTTCTTTCTTCTCTTCTGTTTGGGGGAATATATTATACTGTGAAAATGAATTTTGAAATTGAATAGTTAACATAGGATTGTTTCTGGCAATCGATTGATACCGATGCAGAATGTTTATTTTTGTAAGATAAAATATTTTTTTTAAATCTAAGGCATATTGAAATTGTTGACTTACTGTGTTAACGTTAGTGGGTTTTGTACCTTTCTAATGTATAGTAGTATTTACTAGACGCATTTTCCAAACTTAGGAGTTAATTTGTGCTGTATTAACTGTGTGTCTAATAAAGTCATTCCTAGCGTGTGCACATGGATAAATGAAAATCACATAAAACAATTTAATCACATTAAATAATAAGTACTTATTATTGGGCTAAATGTATATGTAGAGCTAGCCACACAAGAATATTATAGCTTTAAATACATTCCAGAAATGCCATACCTCAGTAAAATGACATACCTCAAAAAGTGCCTTTTGTCTGCTAATAGATATGTTTAAGGTGTTGTGCAACAGTACAAATAACCTATGGACAATAATCAGGTCTTGGATAAACTTGTTGTGTTTATATCCTATTTATCAATTTGCCACATTACACCATCACCTACATTTTAGGCTTTGATTTCTAAAAGAAGATTTCCATTAGACAGACCTTTAAATGTTAAATAAAGCCCTAATTTAGCAGATGCCCTTATCCAGAGCGACTTACAATTCATACAGTCTTACAATCCAAGCAATTGTGGATTAAGAGCCTTGCTCAAGGACCCAACTGTGGCAGCTTGGCTGAGGTGGGATTTGAACCCCGGACCTTCTAGTCCAGAGGCCAGTACCTTAACCGCTAGACCACCACAGTCCCACTGTGGGTAATTTTACAGGGTTGGGATAGAATTGGGTTTGGGTTCATTTTAGTCAACAAAGATTTAATTAGATCATAGTAAAAATTCGGTTTTCATACTATCATAGTGGTTCTGGTGTTGTGAGATTTGTCCAGTTTGAATGATTTGTTTTAGTTATTAAGCAAAGTACTGAAAAATCTTTGTTGAAATTGCAAGGTTAAATGGAGTGCAGCAAATGTTTTATAAAATGAAAGTACTTTTGATTATTTTGTTCCACATTTTATCATTGTGTGCTTTTAAGAGGAAAAATAAAGTTTCATATGAATAATTCAAACCATAACTGTATTTCATTGAAAAATTCCTTGGTTCTTGTTGTTAGTGCCTTCTAGAAGGTTTGTTGAGCATTTTTTTCCATAAGGAAGAATGTAAATTGAATGAATCTGTTCCAGACCCCCAGAAAATCCACACTGCGAAAGGTGTTAATCGAGTTGTATTGTACAGGAGCTCCCTGCTTCACGAAGGAGTTACATTCAGACATGTCCATCATTTAAGTTAAAAGTATAATTTTACAAGACATCAGTGGGTTTAATTATAGTCTGTACTGTATCATAGGGGAGCAGACCTTATTTTTAAAAACACTTATTGATCTAAAGTTTTTTCATCATTAACAAAAAGCTTGGATCATAATAAAGTGAAAGTGCAAAAGCAAAATACTCCAACTGGTAAACTCAGGGTGCTAGCATAGCTGCTAAGCTAAATGCAGCTTTAAAGTGGCATTATTTCAGTTGACTTTCATTTTCCAAGAGACAATTTTGTTCTAGTTTTATTTATGCTTTACCCTCACTTTTCTTTATCAGAGGGTGTCAGCTCTTTTCCCAGTGAACACAGTTTTAGAAGGCACTGCCTGGAACCGAACCCAGGACCCTGCAGTGGTGGACTTGCATATTGGACGGCTGTGGCCGCTGAGTGCCTTAAAGCATGTTTTATTTTATTATTTAAAAAAATTACACAATATTAAAATTACACCAAACCAATTTTTTTATTATTAGTATTAGCATTATTATTAACAACCACAATGATCATTTTCCACTAAAATCATCAAAACACATGTTAATTTGAGTAGATGAATAATTAAAATAATTGGTATACATGAATACTTAATTACACTACTTACAAAAATTAGGAGATATGTTATTGTGTGGCTGCTATTTTGTTACTAATATTATTAATTTCATTTTTAAATATCCCCAATAAAATATCCCCTAGTTTTTGTCAGCAGTGTATTTTTGAGCAGTATAAAATACAGTAACTGCACACAACTGCATGACTAAATGTTTTATGTGAGTATACCCGTTTATGTTTATCTGGTCAATATAGTTCCTTAACACATGAAAGGATTACCTGTGTGGGTACCATAGATTGAAGAGAACTTTCCTTTTTTACAGCTGGGACTGTAAGAAACTTTTCTTTATTAACAGGAACTAACCAACTAAACTCAATTCAAACCCATGAACTGTAACTCAATAAGAGAGTTAATAATTGAAGAGTTTCTATGTGACAGCTGCTTAGAGGCTCTTTTCGCAAAACCAGTGTGGGCACATGCTGTAAATCTTCCAACGGCAAGCCCTTGTTAAGAAGAATGCTGTGTAGAGACATGTACAAAGTTTAATTTGCTATGCTTATCCTGACAAGCGTAAGTGGCTATGCATGGAATGTATTTTAATGGCTTCTTCTGTTTCCAATGGCTCCTAAGATACATTCTACTGATGACCTGCTAAAAATGCCTCCATTTACCTGTTGATATGATGCAAAGCCATGAGAATACCTGTGAAAAAAGATACAGCTCTGGTGTGGTATTCTCCTGAAAAAAAAAAGTATCATTATACATTAATGTTAAGACATCTACAGTTGCCAGATCTAACTACAATAAAAGTTAATTCTAAATCAGATGTGTACATGAATATGATCCGTGCACTGCACACATACACACTGGGGTGCAGTGAAGGTCAGAATGAGGGTACAAAGTCCCTGTGTGAATGACAGAACTCCAAATGTGTGGTAAGCTGCTCTGAAACACTTTGGCACAGGGTCAGTGAGAGTAAGAGTCACCGCCAAGCCTTTAACAGACACACAAATGGTGAAATAAGGTTCAATATGAAATAACTTCAAAAGATGATATGCTCTGGAAGTATTGACATGTAGGTAATATTGTGTACCTGTAGCCATAAATGAGAACACAATGATGGCTATGAGATTGTCCAACAGTGGCTTTTCACAATAGCGAGAAGATCTGGGCCTGGAAAGACAGAATTGGCATTTGCTTTCAAATCTTCATCTTTGATTAGAACAACTAGCAGACTTGACTATTTCTCTGGACATATATAATCAATGTTACACTTGCCTTGTCAATACATAAATCTGGGGTGTCAAAAAAAGCACCACAGCGATGAAAAGAACAATCTGGCTGCAAGACAAAGGGTATAAGGGAACAACAGTTCTGCACTTAAATATGACTACTAAAACTACAGTTCATACAACACTATAGATTTTTTTAGATCTTTTCACTACATTTTAGGAAAAAAATACTTTAAAAAGTTACTAAATGTACACACTGCTTGTTCCAGGTAGCTTACAATTTCAGTCTCCTATCCCTTGGAAGCCACCTGCTCGTCTGGAAAGCTGCGTTAACCAACAAGTGATGAAACATCTCCCACTGTGGTCACACAAACAAACTGTAAAGATCACTAAATACAGAGTGCACTGGGTGAACGACGGCAAATAATTCCAGGATTATTCAACAAATTAAGTGTGTAACCAGACTCACCGGTTAAGCTGCTGCCTTTGAGTCGTGTTGCAAAAGAAGGTAAAATGAGAAGCTCATCTCAGTAATATTGTGAAAGGGCGCCATCTTATGGTTAGACTGAGCACTACACAGAAAATGTCCTTTAATTGATTATAATAAATAATTAGTCATTCATCAAACAAATCCAGGGCCGAGGCCTAACCGGCAGCCCAGGCGTGAAACCAGTCAGCACACATTGCACACATATATCACAGTAATACCATTTAGCGACACCGACTGACCTAAACACATTTCTGTGTTGGACATGGGGTGAACATGGGAACTCCACGTTAGCAGGCTGGGAATAAATTAATTTTCGCTTACCAGTGCGCCACCATGACACCGCAAAATATCCAATGTTAAAAACAATATTTACAGCCATTTAGACTAATCTTGATAATCACCATCATGAAACCAAACAATTAAACAAACAATTAATTAAACAATTGTTTAATTAATTGATTAATATCTCATTAATGAAGCATATGTCAAACATTTCACAATATTTCAAAATATTAATAATATGGAACCATTCAGTGTTAAGGACTGAACAACTTGTGCCACCGTGCTGCCTGAACATATAACAACGCCTGCCTGAAGAAAAAAGCTAAATTTTCTCACTCATTATACGCTGCTTGCAAAAAATGAGGGGATATTTACAAATGAATACGTAGAGGATCCCACAAGAGCTGCTGTACAATCTGATCCTGTCCTTGCCCCACTGATAATTGAGTTTGCATATTATTTGCATAATCAATCAAAAACAATTTTTGCATTTGCTTTTGATTTTCTTGTTTAATAAAATAAAATCAGATGCTTATTTTTTAAATTGCTTCATAATCATTTTGAAATATCCCCTAATTTATGTGAGCAGTGTATGTCAGGTAATGTCACTCATGAAATGTCAATTGTTTTTCTTTAGTGAAGTCCATGGCTCAAGAATTCAGTTGGACATGTTGTAGCTGACAGATGTAAATTATTTGTGGAAATATCATATAAAAACAATTTCTGTGTTTCTGTGTATACTGAATCTAGTAGACAGTATCATAGAATTAGAAAATTGAAATATTGTACAAAAAGCAATGCTAGACTATATCTTAGATCCCTGAGTAGCATTTATGCCGTTTGCAAAAAAATAGGGGTCACTTCAAAATGAAATCTCCCATAGTGAAATATCCCATAATTTATGTGAGCACGTGTACTTCATGTTAAATAGATAAATGAAAGATGGGTGAATGGACAGATATTTAGATAGATCAATCTATCAAAGTACAAGTGACAAGTGGAGCATTTACATTGTGGTATGTGAGTCGAGTTTATATTGAGTCTAAAGAATGTTCACATATGTAGGGGGTGTTTGTGCAAAGAGTGATTATATTGTCTCATGTATTATTGTTCTGTGCAAATGAGTAGTTTTAGTCTGTTGGACGTCAGCAGAAAAGATGCCCAGCAGAGCTTCTTAGAGTACTTTTGTTGGATTAGCCAATGGCTTAAAAAGCTATTAGCTATCACAGCATTTAAGGGATGGGCAGAATTGAAGATGAGCGTGTATATGCCTGCAGTTTGTGGGATAGGCACTGGGATAGGCACTGGGGCTTCAACAACTAGGACCAGAAAAATGTGGAGTTAAAACATGGAAAAAACTGATTATTTAAGATAGCTTGACTTAAGGTAACCAATGATTGTGTCAGATACAGGGCACAGCTCCAGAGATCCAGATTAAATGCTTGGAAAGGCCACAGCTTGTGCTGCATTTACATGTCCTTACCTTACCTTACCTTATTTCCTGGTGAGTTTCCTCATGTTACCTACATGTTAACTGGTGTCCGATGTGAGTAAGTGGGGCTGTGATTGTATGTGTGTGCCCTGTAATGGACTGTGGCTCTCTTCAGGACTGCTTTCCACCCTGTACCCTCTGCTGCTGGATAGGTTCAGACCCTTTGTGACCCTGAATTGGCTTAAATGGGTATGGAAAATGAAATTAATGAATAATTACCATTGCCACAATCACAACTTTATACACAAGTTAGCTATACTGGAGGTCTAAAGACTACTTGTGCTATTCTTAATGTTTAGAATGAATAGGTGAATTTATTCTGGGTAAAACAAAGGCTTTGAGGTAATAAAGAAAACTTGTGAAAATAGTTACATTATCTCCCCAGATAAATTATATATTATATATAATAATATATATAAATATTTTTAAATTATAATGCAGATTTTAAAGATACAGTACGGTTGCTCGATGGGTTCAATCCCAGGGTGGAGCGACCTGGGTCCTTTCTGTGTGGGGTCTGTATGTCCTCCCTGTGTCTGTGTGGGGTTACTCCGGGTACTCCGGTTTCTTCCCAAAGTCCAAAGATGTGTGTTAGGTTAATTGGTGTCTCTAAAGTGGCCCTTAGTGTGTGTGCCCTACAATAGATTGGCACCCTGTCTATAGTTGTTCCTGCCCTTGCACCCTGAGTTGCTGGGTGGGCACTGGCTGGTCCGTGACCCATGTGGATTAAACAGAAGATAATAGATAGATGGATGCAGATTTTAAAGAAATAGCATGTGTTTTTACTTGCATCTTAATTTGAATATATCCTTTCTAAACAGTACAAATTATTTCCCTTACCAGAGTGGACTACAGTCTGAAATGGCAAGGAATACCACACACAATTATTGAAATATAAACATGTCATATTCTCCTTACCTCTACATATTCAGGTTTTGTTTTACTGGTTTTAACTTAGTCAAGAGAGAACTTATCAAAAAAGTTAACTTTCAGCATTAACTCACTTATGATTTGTTATTCGTTGTCTTTGTTAGAACTACAGAAATCAGGCATGTAACTATGTAGAAAATGTATTGAGTAAAACTGACTTGGAATGAATATGAAATAATTATTGAGAAAACTTTGAACCAGTAAACTTTGACCTATTCTTAACCATTACCATTCAGAACTCTTCAGAATGTGCAATGTATTGGTAATTTATTGCCGGAGTACTGCTTAGAGAGACAAAAAACTGTTGCTGCAGATAATGACACCAAAGCATAGGTTAGCAACTTAACACATTTGAACGAGTTCCAGTATGATTGCAGCTTGAATCTGTTCAGGCGTAGGTCAAAACAAATTGTTCTCCTTAAGCTCTCCTGAGAAAAACGACTTGTAAGTATGTAAAAAGTTACGCTCCGCCCCAGAGAGCAACACATCCCATCAATTATCTAAATTATCCATTGTGCGCAAAGGATCACCTCTGCTCCAAATTACTACACACATAACATGACTGAAATCTGACTCATTACAGCCTTAACCCTCAACACACTTTGAATGCACTTAAATTCTGCTGGTGCATAATAGTGCTCATACTGTGAAGGCTCTGTCTCTCTGCGAGGTGAAACTTAAACATGCCAGCCAATTACAGTGGAACATGGGACATTGTTGAAAATGAAAACTTTGACAGTTACATGGTTGCTCTTGGTAAGTAGAGAGTTTAAAATATATACTGCTGTGTGATTGGATATATAAACACTAGACATTAAAATGTAATGCTGATTTTATATTTAGGTGTTTAGGTCAAGGTGTATTGTTTAGGCGTTTCAACCATAAATACAGTACACAGTGAAACCAGTGCAGACTGTACAAACTGTGCAACAAAGCTGAACAGTGCAGTTCAAAACATACAGTACATACAGAGAATAAAATGACCAGTAACAACTTCTAAAGACATACAGCTTATGATGATCTAGTTGTCAAGCAACACCAGTGCCTAACTGGAGTCACAGGGCACAAGGCAGTACTTTAGTAGCTTGTGTAGCTAAATATTTTGTTTAATTAGCTACAAAATGTATTCTTTCAACAAAATACAGGGATCGATTTTGCTACACGGAAGATAGCTGGACTGTTAAAACCACAGAAAGTCATTGAGCAAGATGGAGATTCTTTCACCATCAGAACTTTCACCAGCTTCAGAAACTACTCATGCTCTTTCAAAATTGGCGAAGAGTTTGAGGAGGTGACCAAAGGCTTGGACAATCGAAAATGCCAGGTATTGTCTTTTTTACTATTGTGGAGACATGCTATTAACATAGTTTTACTGCAGCTACATTACCTTTCAGCAGCCTATAAATAACCTTACCCTCAGTAACCTCAAGAAAATATTCTGAAAAACATTTGGATTCTAAAAAATCCTAACCAGAAAATGCCCCTCTCCTCTCAAACACTTACTTTAGTATGGGTGTCATATTAATTCAGCATTTCAATCAACCTTTTTACACCTTACAATTAGGACTCGGTGAAGAATAATATAATTAGTACAGATAATCTGTTATTACACAAATCTCAATAATGGCTGAGCATTAAATCATGTGTATATCTGGGAAATGTGCTATGATTTTTATTACTAGAGGTGGCCCAGTTTTTAGCACTTTCGCTTCATTTTGAGGAGATCCTGGTTTCAATCTCATGTGGAGTGGTGTGGGTTTTTTCTGCATGTACTATGTACATGTAATATGTCCGTATTGGTTTTCTCTGGGTACTGGTTTCTTCACAGTGTGTTACTTTAATTGGTGTCTGTAAAAGTTGCAGTAGTGTGTGAGTGTAAGTGTGCCGGATTGGTTCTCTGTCTAGGGATGTTCCTGCCTTTCGCCCTATGCCACCAGCTAGGCACCACCTTTCCTGCGACCCTGTCCAGGATCAAGCGGATAAGAAAGTGAATGAATGAATGGTTTACTAGGTTTTTAAAGAACAAACAATCAAATGGATTTTAGAAAATTATACATTGAAACCACATAAAGATTACAAAGCAAAACTTTGTTTGCAGACATTGGTGAGCTGGGATGGTAGCAAGCTTATGTGTGTACAGAAAGGAGAGAAGAAAAACAGAGGATGGACTCACTGGATAGAAGGAGACACTCTGTACCTGGTACCTTCAAACAAGAATACACTGCCACTGCTCACATAAATTATATGAACATTGAACATTATATGAACA
>JAUZST010071491.1:0-21749 GCA_034779995.1 Parotocinclus haroldoi
TGGATTGTAAGACTATATGAGTTGTAAGTCGCTCTGGATAAGGGCGTCTGCTAAATGCTGGAAATGTAAATGTAAAATAGACCACCAAAAATGTCCAACTACCACGACAGTCACTGCAATGCTGAGAATGATCAACCACACAAATGCAGTGCTAAATAATTAGGAGATATGTCATAAAATGGAAAAAAATAGAACAACAGGCGATGCTGCCAGGAGATCTGAAAGGCTCAAAGCATCTTCAAGAAGTAATAACCACCTGCTAAAATGTATAGTTCTCAAAGTGAGCGAAAAGTCTTCATAAACTGCCAACAGAATTCAAAGACCTCAGAAATCAAGATTCTTTCAAGGAGAAAAATAACCAGATGCTTGTTTAATGTAGGCTTTGTGTCTAGGAGGTGTATTATAAATGATCACTGTCAAAGGAAAAACAAGAAGAATATGGAAAGTTTGATGACGAGATGAAGAGTGGTTCATCAGAGTTGGACTGATGAATCATGATTTGAGTTACATGATGATGGGCCACTATTGAGAAATACAACAGTGTATGTATATTGGGCATGGAGGTAGACGTGCAATGTAGGCATATTGCAGACAGGCTTTCTGTACCCTGTACAGTATATTTGGTCTCACATTAAACACAAGCTAACTGAGAAATATTTTACAATTACTCAAATGTATAATTTGGCTATTCATGACAGGAGCAACCATTAGTCAGACAGATTCATACAGAGGCAGTTTAGGACTGACCAGTTAACCTAACACATGTCCCTGGAATGCGGGAGGAAACCTGACATACCTGAAGTAAAGCCACCCAGACACAGGGAGGACATGCAAAGTCCACACAGGCAAAGTCTAAAATCAGGATCGAACCTGGCATCTATGGAGCTTTGCCTGATTGTTTTAGTATGGTAAAATCAGCCCTGACCATAATCCACCAGAATTTTTTGAAAAAAAAAAAGTTCATGTGAGGAAACCCATCAACATTTGAGATTATAAACCCATCCGTACAGAGGAATGGGCTAAATTTAAAGGGTGTCACACCAGACATACCAGAAAGTCGGCCATGTATAATAGCTCTGTTGATGTGTGACTCACACACACAAACACACACACTGTATATACGTATATACTGTGTAAGAAATGTGTTATTAGAAACGGATTTGTTTTTAGAAACATTGTAGGAGAGTATATATTCCTCAGAATAAAGTAGGCGAGTTAAGAACTTGACAACTAAGTGTTCTTGCTCGGCAACAGACAAGCTTCTTCACAAAGGTCATGATAGAACCTAGAAAAACAATCCTACCATACTGCATATCAGTTACAGTATATCACAAGCCACTGCTTTAAATCTACACACAAAGCATGGCAGTGTGGTGAAATTCATCATGAGTGGCCCATCAAATGACCAAGTATCTCACAGGAACATTGCCATGTTAATTCATTAAACTAAAACTCCTCCTGCTGAACAGCTCAGCCTGCATGCAAATTTTGCTTTGAAGTCCTAGACACAGAACTAACAAACACTCTCTGAACCCAGTTCCTCTTTGGGGGTCCATGGCACAAACATGTATCAGTAAAAAAAAACATGGCAGAAAGACTGGCTTCAGTGGGAAGAAAATGACTGTGGTGGAAATACTTTGCCAATAAACATCTTGGTGTTTCTTGGACAGTGAACATTTCCTTTGTCTCACTGTCAAGCATGGCTTTTCTCATGACGATTGATCTCCCAAAGTGAATTGGAATTCAGGAACATGACTGACTTCTTAAACTGCAATAAATCAGTGACAATTAAACTTACAATTTATTTACGGAAGCTACAATGCTACAATAACAAGATGTGTTATTATGTAAAAGCAACTTTGTATTAGGTAAGTCAACTAACTGTAGCATTTAAGAAGCTTAGTTCCTTGGGTGTCCAGTGACCATGAGTGAACATACATGTTGTATGTTCTTGCCTTGTTTTGAAACCCCCTCACACAGGCACACACACACACACACACACACACACACACACACAATCACTAGATTCGTGTTGCAGATTTGTGTCCCATCCATGGCATTCTTTCGTCTGTGACTTCCAAAAAGTCCAAACGTTCGGCACCAATACACATTAAGGATACATAAAAAAAACAATTTGAGGCCTTAATAACTTTATCACAACATTCACAATGAAAAATTATAATATATATATATATATATATATATACAATTGTTTTAGTAATAGAATAATGACCAGGTATAAATGCATATTTGTCACTTTATTAGAATAAAACAACCAGAATAATACAGGACATTTGTATACAGTATTAACCAGAAAACGCAGCTTCTATAAGCTACAGTAGCAGGTATATAGTGATGTATAGTGTAACGTCCTACTTAAGGGACTTTATTCTGCATCTAGCAGCTTCGTTGTGCGCCAAGCCGACCCATGTACAGCGTAAAGAAGCTTGATCAGTCTTATTGGAAGGGTAGCAGCTAACAAATCACTTTTACAGAACTGGAACAGGGTGAAAAGACTAAGTTATTTTGAAGCTTAGAAAATTTGGAATGAAGAACTGTGGTAATTAGTATTATGGAATGACAAATTTAGATTTTATTTGGTCCAATCAACGGCAATATTTTGTAGAGGTTGAGTCAGAAGACACAGGACAGTTTATTTATTTCAGAAATAATATGTCAGAAAAAATTTCAGAAAATAGCATATCTGAACACCCCAGCAAGTAATGTGTGAGGGGACTTATCTTGTAGGCTATGTCCAGAACATGGCCACCATCTTGAAACCCACCATACTGGATCAAGGGCTTTCCAAGTTTCTTCCAATGCGAAGGAGGCATATCAAAGAAGACCAGAAGTTTCTCAGTAACCGATTGCCACAGTCAGATTTGCAATACTGTATCTCTGAGCCGGGCTGAAAATGTGGTTCAAAAGTTATCAACACAGAAATTTCCAAACTTTTGTTGTTTGTCACAGATAACTGAAGATGGAATTAACTATTCTGACACATTAAAATATCACACATTTCACACAGTACTGTTGCATCCTTTACAGCCAAATTCGGAGAAGCCACGACTGGGAACGACAAGCCACATAGTGGTTCTCTGAAGACCGCTACCGACAAAGAAACTAAAATTGTTTTGGCAGCTTTTGTGACGATTCCATGATGCAGCACCCCCCACCCTGCATATGGTTCTTATGCCATTTCTAAGATAACGGATCTACTGTAATGATGGCATAATATATTTTCACATTACTACATATTTTAGATAAAATATTCTTTAGTCTCCTGTAATAAAGAAACACAGAAACACCAAATCTGTGGAGGACGGAAAAATACCATACTAATACCTTTAATTTAGGATTTTGTAGTTTTCTACTAACTATATGGTATATCTTAGCACAGTGTTATGCACCCAAACCACTGCCAGCTGCAAGTACACGTATTTTGTTTTTGTTCCAATATGTCACTATGATAATGAACCTGTCAATTAACATCTCCATGTTGCACTTCGCATTTTTGCGTCATGCTGCATCAGGTCATGATTCATCATCAAACCCTTATTAGCAGACAACCTGAAATCCATGACACCTTAATGTACATCAACATATTTATCTTCCTTTCAACCTGCTCGTCTTCTTACAGCTGCACAGTCACACTGGTTTTTGCACACATGCTCTTCTCTGACAATGCATTACTCGTAGAATTTAGCAGGGTGACTGTGTGTGTGTGTGTGTGTGTGTGTGTGTGTGTGTGTGTGTGTTTGTGTGTGGTACTGTCCTTGTCCTCTGGGCACAGGTAAACTCTATATCACTGCTATTAAGACTCGAGAGCAGTAAATATTTCTACAATTCCTACTGAAGACTTAAATATATTTTGAGATCCAAAAGAGAGCTTATTTTGAGAAGCTGATTGGTGCCTGTGTATTTTTTCCTTGCAATAGTTATATTTCAATCTATTTTACTGCTTGAAACTAAAGCAAAGCATCGGATTTTAATGTTGCTTACGCTGGTCAGTGTCATGGGGTGGGTCTGAAGCCAATTCCCAAATTCACAGGGTGCAGCCAGAGATATAACCTATACAGGGCATCACTCCATCACGAGACTCAGTAACCGCACCTGGGTTTCAAACCCAGCTCCTCAGGACCTCCTGCTTCCAGAATCTAGCCACAGGAACAACATGGTTTATAAATGAGAAAGTAAAGACAGGAATGTTGTTTTTTCATCATCACAACCTTCTCTTCTCAAAAATTCAGCTGTACATGAATACAGCTGTTGTAAGAAATCATGATTATAGCCACATATCTAATTCCATAATTATTCATTTATTTTAACCCCATTACTAGCCCAATATTGCCTGAGTCCAAACTTTTTTGGACTATGTTGCAGGCCTGAAATACACACGTGGATGTTTATGAACCCATGACATAACGCTGACCAAAAACAGGGCTATCTTATGCTTAATGAAAGGCATGTTTTTTTTTTGTGTTTTATTTTCTTTCTTCACACTGTCCAAGCTTTTTCTGATTGTTGTTGCAAAAGTTGATGAAAAAATTAAAAGTTGTTTTTTTTTTTACAAGAAATCTAATTAACAGTGGCATTAACTCCACTACATGCTCCACATGCAAACTGCATATAGCCTAAGAGATCCTCAACCAAACGAACAAGTTCCATTCTAATCGTTTTTAATGCCTTCATAACCAGTGATGTTACAGCTACAGAACAGTCACTACAGTAAACAAAAAGTAAAACCTGCAGTAAATCATGTTTTTAAGAGTCATACTGTTGTGCAAGCGTACTCTGCCACTGCCTGATTTCCCTGTGTCACATCTACGTCTGTCCAAACAAACGTTCACTAAAGCCAGTAATTGCCAAATCAGTGTTAACGTGCCAAAACACATGCTCTTCTGTAGTCAGGAACATAATTTATGTTTTAATCCTAAGAGACAGCACATTTTGAGCTTGTCAGCAATGTGGCTGGAATTACATAGATCACTAATTAGCAGAGGTGTTTATATACGCAGTATATTTGGCTATATACTGTGATAAAATACTGTTTAAACAAAACTGTTTCCGGATTAGTATGTAATTCAAATTAGTTATTATTGTTAGACAGGAAACAACCCCGGAGAAGGCGTAGTGCAGTTTAGTAATGTTTTCCATGTTGCAATGTATTCTGTAATGCATTTACAATATTTCACCAGTGAACACAACATTATAATTCTTTGTTTGGATTAATAGTTATTAAATAAGATTTGTACTTTCATTTGTACACAAAATGTATTGCTCTGGTTGTTTTTCTATTCATCCACTATCTGTGAAGTACATTTCTAGACGCAGGAATCCATTATGCATTGTGGGACCATAAGCAGTTATGGTTGTCCACTATATTAACAGTGCACTATGGGTAACAATGTAGTGTACTATATGTGGATTTGAATTGTCCACTGAGAATTTGGACAACACTTCAAAATAGCAGAAAAATAGCAATAAATGATAAATAATGCATGATTTCAGACCCATCTAAATTAATACCATGTTAATGAATAACTGAATTATTATTATTAATATGAGTAAATTAACTGTAGTTCGGGAATTACTGAAAATTATCCAATATATACACATTGACAGAAAAACAAGTGTTGGATAATTGGTTTGCTGCTAAACTAGGGATGCAGTTATGTCTCAGGCAGATATGTAAATGATTACAGGTGTAGTCTGTTTAGACACTGAGTCTTGCCGACAGAGGGAATATAAGTGCTTCCCCCTCTCTCCTATAAAAAAAACCCATTAAGACCCTGCTTTTAGGTAGTTTACCTTTTGGTGAGAGATTGGTGAGTGCTAGACATACCTCTAAGATGTCCTCGAAGACTCAACTGACAGACAGAGGGGGCACATTATTGTACTGAAGTGGTATTCTAGGTTCTGTTTGGCACTATTCAGCAGAATAATGCTCACCCACCACAGCAAGGAATGTCTTTACTGGATTGCAATGATTCCATGGCCTGTTCAGTCAACAGATGCATTGATAGTCAAATATTTATGGCATTTATGGCACCAGATGGGATGCCAGCTTCAGCAGCCGATATATTGGCCCAGCTGCAAGTTTTGTGTGAAAATGTGTAATAGAGTTATGTCTAGCAGTCAAGATTTCTAACCAAGAGGTACACTACTCAAACGTAGCCTCTGAGAGCCTTTTTATATGGTAGCATGGGAAGCACTTTTATGCCGTCCGATCAGAGCACACAACAGAGACAAAACTACAGTTTAAAACATCTGACATTTTTATCTGGATGTGTTATTGCTTTTTGTCAATGAGTGTAATTTCGCAGTGTTTGCCTGTGACCATTCTTATGGCAAAATATGCAAATTATGGAAATGGAAACCTCAAAGGAAATCAATCATCCGATTGCAAATTAAACCCATTCTTCATAATCGTTGCGAACAGCATCACAGAACGATGAGCACATTTTTGTCGTGAATCCATTTTATCAGCATGTCCTAAAATAATACTGTTTTTTAACCTAAATGGTTTATTTCTTTCATTTTATGGGTAATCAAACTTTGAGTTGAGTTGAGTTTGGACAAAATGTCATAGTTGTGATCAGTCGACTTGGACTTTGGAAGTATAATGAGTAACACGGAAATGGCGTTCCCAGTTAAGTGTTGGATAAAACCGTTTTAAGGAAAATAGTAATAACTGTTACAGGTCAAAACCTGAGTTTAGATTTGCCACAGACTGCAAACCAAGCGTACAATCTGGCCTGCTGGAAGAGTTGATGACCAGCTGTGCTTTTTGAAGTTATGTTAAACTGTACCGAGCTGTGCGAAGCTCAAGAAAGGCACATCAGACATTTTTCACTCTACAGCAATCGATCCATCCTGCTGCAATGCCCTAGACTAAGTTAATCTAAATGACTTCTTTCTGGAACGCAAGTCCGTAAAATATGACCAGAGGCAGAGAGGGGCGGGTGATAGTGGTAATCCTAATGCACTGTGGAGCCTTTGTGACAAGATGAACCGCGATAAATGGGAGCTTCTGTGGCGTGTCGAGCTGGACCTCACTGCCACAGCACATGGCATCAGAGTGATCACCCTGTTAATAATGTAGTCACTCCAGTAGTGCAGCTGATAAATTAACATACGCACACGTATATACACACATACAGCAACTTTCCAAAAACCATAGAGCCAGTTTCTTACATTTTTTGAATGTATTACTGGACATCTGCAAATATTTAAAAGAAACTCAACCGTTCTGCAGGCAATGGTAATGATAGCTCATAGCTATATGTTTTTGCCGCTAAAGCAAAAACATTAATTCAATTAGAAAACCAATTTAGGCATAATCAAAATGAATGCAACGAGTAAAAATTCCTTAGCGAAAATTTGCTCTTCATTTCTCATCGATTACAGAGTAATGCCCAGTTTAGTGATAAATTATCTAATTTATTTCGTAATGCAGTTGAGCCCCTAGATCTAATCAGCGAGCATAGGGGTACAGCTGTGTCCCTCTGAATTCTGTGTGTGCCCCAGTATGACAAGTGATGCCCTGGTGTGCTCGTTTAAACATAATAGTTCGACATGAATGGCATTTGACGTGGTAAAAAAGGTCCAAAGGATGTGGTTAAATATCTCTAGACTAATGTAAATAATCATCCATCAAAATGTTAACAAGGCCTGATGTATGCTAGGTGTTTTATACTATTTTAGGTTCGATTCTATAATCCTCTCTCTTCTTCACAGTCTGTGCATGAACCAGACTCCAAAAACAACTGTTCTGAGCTGTGCAGATTAAAGCCAGACTTTGTGAAGGGTGCTGTGACAACAGTGGCCACTGACAGCTGCCAGCAATCAATAGCAGTTGTGTGGGTGTTTACCGAAACAAGAATACATGATAATCATACCAGGAAAGTCTTAATAATATTTTTCTGAAGGACACTATTTTGCACATTCCCAGTATAATAACTGTGCACTTACCAGGATATGTGAGGTCAAGATGTTACATCACCATCGTCATCATCATCATCATCATAATAATAATAAAAATAATATATATTCACACAGTTATTAATACGGTTAGTTTTGATCTTTAAGCAGATCATCAAGTGTCTACATCCTTACAAGATATACAGTGTATAGTGGGTATTATGGGTCTGAAACACTTAGGTCACAATACAAAAAACAACAACAAAACAGCAGAGTAGAAATGTAAGGTTACTTGATATTCATGTACATGCCTTCAGCTAGTTCACTGAACAGAAGGGCAAGGGCATTTTGAAATGTCTTGAAATCTCGAATATCACACAGCGAGCTAAACCTTTGTCTCTTTTGAAAGAGTTTCTGGTGCTTTACTCTTCCTAAACACCTTATTTATGATCAAACACTCTTAAGACACGTGATTAAATAACCCGTTTAACAAATAAATAACAAAAAAATGTTTTTGAGTACAAACAAACGTCCTTCAAATTACTCACCCACCAGTTCATTAAAACTGAATTTCATCAGCTTACCGTATCAGTTCTGTGACATATCAGCAGCATTACATTACCACTGCACTGTAAGTAATCACAATTTTATTTCTTGAAGTGGAAAAGAGGACATAAATGTGAAAGTTCTGCCAGACAGTTAATATATTTTGTTTGCATGCAAGTCATTCTGCTGAATGGGTACCATTTGCTTGTTTTAACAATAATTAAAGATACCTTTTAAAATCTAAAAACACACAATATTCACTATTCATTATGAATCCTGGTCAATTTCATCAATTTAATACAACTTTATCTCATTTTTTACATCGTTTCTCCCAATACTGTTACTCTCGTGAGTTTTCAGAACAGGATTCACAAATGTATAAAATGTTGCAACATGGCATCCATACTAATAGTATTAGGCCATTGAGCACATTCTAATGATTTACCAAAATGTGTATTTTTACAATAAACAAATAACAAAAAAAGGAGATACCTTCTCAGTCACAGAGAGAACTTCACAAGGTCTTACTGACCATGAGGCTTTGAACACCTATGATCTATGTTATGTTATGGGAAGAGAAGTACTTCTAAGTAATAAGTACTTCACCCTTGTAATTGGTGGTCATGTGTAATGTTACCAGAAGTGAGAATATGTCAGGGTAACAGGACTAAAAGCCTTGAGACATAAGTAAATTATTATGGATTTCTGGAGAATTTTAATTATTATACATGTATTTCAGTGTGAAGTGTAATATTTGAGGCCATGGACTGCTAACAAATGCTATTGTTCAGTGTTCTTCGTAGTTTCTAATAATGTTTTTTAACTATATACCACAAATTTATAATTGCGTCACTGTGCAGGGCACCTTAACAATATTTTTTGTTTTTTTAAATTACAGTAATGGTACATATGGCGAGTACAATCAACACAACGCAGGAGTAGGAAACAATCGCAGGTGTAGTTTATTAATATCCCGGCAAACAAAGTAAAGACGAAAGGCAAATCCGTTAAACATAATCCAGGCAGGGTTTATGAGATGTGCAAAAACACTCCAACAAAGCGAGGATTGAAAACCTGAATTGAAAACATGAATAAAGAGAACTCCTCACTGGCTGTAAGTGCCTGAACTTGTATAACCAGAGTATCATGGCTATAAAGGTTACTGAGACTTGAAGTAGAATAAGTGGAGAAAGTGATGGTCTGGGGAGTCCTAAAATTGTAAGGTTGGGCTCTGGCCGGGCGTTGTATTAGGCGGTGGTCCCTGGTACCACAGTAGAAGTCGGTGGTGTTGTGCCCTCATAGCGGTGGGTCCGAGCTCTATGGGTTCTCCTCAGTTTTTGGAAGAGCCGGCAGGCTAAGAGGGAGTGTCCATTTGAGGGTGGAGATCTACTGAGATCTACGCTGTCTCAGTAGGTCATCCAGGTAGATGGCTATGTTGATCCTGGGATGCAGACTCACCATGATACTGCTGGCAGCTAGGGTTCAGAATTCCATCACGTGCTTCACGACATGTTGTTCCCCTTGTTTAAGGGTTAGTAGTACTTCTCTACTTCCTCTCCCCAGTTCGACATGATCAAAAACTTTCTTGAATTCGGCACAAAACCGCTCATAGGTGTTCAAAGCCTCACCGCACACCACCCACTTTAGAACCTTTCTCGTGAGCAAGTTAACCATGTGGGCGATGTTCTAATGATCAGAAACTCCTCCTAATCCATGAAGTAAAGGGCACACTGGAAAAGGAAACCCTGGCATACTTGCCTCTCCTGCCTGTCCTGTTTTAGAGAACGCAATGCTGTGGTTCAATGGTTCATACCAGTACTACTTGCATTTATGTCTGAGCAGCTGATTAGAATGGGGTCACAGATTTCTGAAGAGATACACTGCCATGCATTGTACAGAAACCTGCTAACAAAAATACTGTGTCCAATTGGCAGCAATGGACTATATATACTGGAAGGATTTTGTAAAGGGCGGGAGGAGAGTGCTGCACAAACACAGGCTCTATTTTTGGCTGAACAGTAAAGATGAAGATCTAACAGAGAGAGAGAGAGAGAGAGAGAGAGAGAGCAAGGAAATGGGTAAAACTGCAGACTGATATTCAGCACTGATGTGTTGTGACATGAATAACAGGTACTGTCAGTTCAGACCACTGTGATACATTATTAATATAGTGCAATGAATGCAAGTGTCTGATGGAGTTGAGGTCAAGATTCTGTGCAAGCCAGTCAAGTAAAAACAATGATCTATGTATGCAGAGCAATCTGAGGAACAGACTTATTGGAAGCAGAAATGTATGTGTCATACCTAGAGTACCTAATATGCAGTATAAACTATTCTTCCTCTGCCATATATTGTATATTGGGAATACAGTTCTATACAGTATGGTTTATATAATAAATGGGTTACAAGTGAGTGTTGCTTAAATATCTCAGTAATTAGTTGAGTTGTTCAGAAACCTTTGTCTGTGCAGTGTAACTCTACCCTTTGAATCACTGTACCAACTTTGGATCACCAAATAATTAAGTCATACTGGGCTTATTCAGTTACTTGGCTAAAGATCGCCACTGAGTTTCACTATATTTCTGTTAAAATGGCATCTTTTCGGTTCACCTACAGATAGCTGCACATGCTTTAAATTTGTACATTTGCTGTTTTACTACTAAACCAAAAATAAATAAATATTCTTACCACTTGCCTAACTTGTCATGAAGAATTAAGCATCTTTTTTAAGTCTGTGTTACTCAGTTATTATTATTATTATTATTATTATTATTATTAAAGTATATACAGCTCCTCCTCCAGTCTTATATTAACCTTCAAGGTTAACAATCAAGGCTAAAACTTTAACCTAAATTCACCTCTCATCTATCCATAAATACATCTAGTGGAAGAGTGCTTCAGTTAATGTGCCCAAAATAGAAATGTGCTCCATGGAGAGTGAGAGAGCTGTTCTGACAGGCCATGAGTAATAATGAGTAAAGGCTTAAAAAGAGCCTGAAATGTGTATCCTTCTCTTTTATACACTGTTTGTCTTCACTCGCATGACTTGCGTATCTACACTATATGGGCAAAAGTATTGTGACACCTACATGTTTACTCCTACAGGAAATTTTATGAGAACCCATTTTAAATCCACAGGCATGAATACAGAGTTGGTCATTTCTTTGCAGCTATAATAGTGTGCACTCTGCTGGGATGGCTTTCTACAGGATTTTGGGTATTTTTGTCCCTGCATCAAGAAGAGCATTTGTGAGATCAGACACTGATTATGGATGAGAGGGCCTGGCTCATAATCTCTATTCCAGTTCATCCCAAATGTGTTCACTTAGGCTGTCATCAAGTCAAGTCAGAATTATTTATATAGGGCTTTTTACAATGGAGCATTGTCTCAAAACAGCTTTACAATGTTATATTATCTTGAAGGCCAATCCCAAATTGAGCAAGTCTATGGTAACAGTGTCAAGGAAAAACTCCCTTAAAGCTGTAAGGAAGAAACCTTGGGAGAACCAAGACTCAAACAGGGACCCATCCTCCTTGGCTGGCCTAGATGTTAACTGAAATAGTTACAGGGCTCTGTGAAGGCCAGTCAAGTTCTTTCACACCAATCATGTCTTTATAGATTTTTGTACACTGGGGCACAGTCAGACAGTTCTCACTAGGTTGTCCAAATTGTTTTGGCCACTGGAGAGTAAAGGAGTTAAGCGGCCTAGGCTAATCCCTGAAAAACAACTCCCTGGCATCATCGCTTCTCTGCCAAACTCTACAGGTTGCACAATGCAGTTAGTCTGATATTGTTGGGTCCGAGTCGAGACCAAAACCAAGACAAATCAAGTCTGCATCAAAACCAAGACTTTTAGTAGTCAAGTCAAGGCCAAGATCAGATAAAGATTTTTCCCCATCATACAAGAATAAAAATGGGATACTATTATCTGTTAATACTAGCTTAACATTCGTTATGCATAATATATAAACATTTAACATTAAGTAATAACATAGTCTCAATTTATTATTAATTATTATTACATTATACTCTTATAGTCTGAGCAAATGATGATGATTCTGTTTCACTTGTTCTTTCAAGTTTAATCAGAATTCATCAGATTAAGTCAACGTCTATTCTCTCCATTTACACTATTAACTATAATTAAAAAATAATATTATTAAACCATAATAATAACATTTCAATCTGCTCTCAAACAAAAACTATCCTGAACTACACGCACAACTGCAATGTTAATTGTTGATCTCCACCAGAGTCCCAGTGTGGCCAATATCTGACCGCTCGTATATATCAAGTACTACAAACACTACTGGCAGATAACATTCTCCTGGCATTGGCCAAACCCAGACTCGTTCATCATACTGCCATATAGAGAAGCGTGATTCGTCTCACCACGGATCACATTTCTAGTGTTCCAGAGTCTAGTGGCAGTATGCTTTAATCCAATATATCCAATGGATATCATTGTGCTTGTTGATGGGAAGCTTGCATAGACTTGGCTATGGAAACCCATGCCTTTCTTTGCTGATGTTATTGTCAGAGGAGATTTCTTGCTCTGCAACTGTATGTGGTCTCAATACTTTCACTGTGCCAGGCTACTTAAAAGAAGGACGGCAAGAGCATGAGTATGACCTAGTCCAGAGAAGAGAGTGAGCGAGCAACGTTCAAATGTGTGATCAAGTTCAGAATTAGAACAAAAAAATCAGAAAGCAAAACTACAAATTCACTATGATTAAACACAATGAAGTTTCACAAATAAGCGCTCTATAGATTATAGGGAACACTAATGATGTGAGAAGTGGAGACATATGTAAGGAATTATTAAGTGAGAGGGTAAGGCAGAGGGTTTGTAGGTACAGAACTGGATGTAGTGCATATTATTTTGAGTTCTGGACATCAAAGTTGAATAAGACAAACTGGCGGAGGGGTGCAATAATCTGGCAAACCGAGGGTCCATGCATTCATTTAGATGTCACTATCAAACTCCACCTACCATCGTTACAGACCATAAACACTCACTATTCTAAACAAAGATGATTCAATATGATATTAAAGTGCATTATTTTTTATAGAGGTGAGCATATGGCCTATCCATCCTTACATTCACTTACCAGCTGATCAATGCAGACAGGCACAGACACACACAGAGCAGTGTCCTAGCAGTACGGAACTCTGTGGTCGAGTTGGCACATGCATTAAACATGATTTTTGTTTGGAAATGTCAGTTTGAATGAGAAGCTGGCCCTGGAGTCCCAGAGCAAGGACCAAATGAACTACACTCCCAGTTCCCATGTGCCTTCCACTTATACATCTAGTATTCTCCATGCACTAGTCAGAGTAGAGTGGATGCAAATCTGAGGCCTTCAGTGTCAAAGCCTAGATTCTGAGCGTGAAATCATGTAAAAGCCCATTACCAAGACCTGTATATTTTACCCTATTTTAGCCAAGACAGCCAAAACCATTGTCAAGGTTTCTTCATTGGTAGCGGTTTAGGTGGCTTGTCATCCACAGTGCCGGTTTCTCTGGAATTTGGCTATAAGGAATGCAAAAGTGCTGTCTGAAATCTGGGTGTCGGTTGTTGAAGTCTGCAGCTATTATATGCTACATGTGTAACAATTTTATCTCCAGTTATCTGTGACGAACAAGAAACATTTGGAAAATGTGTTGATGACATTTGAACCATAAGATATATCGCAAATCGGATTGCAGCAATCCAATTCTGAGATTATTTCTGGTCTTTTTTGATATTCTACACCCATTGAAAACAACAACCCATTGGAAAAACTTGCCCTTGATCCAATATGGTGGCTTTCAAGATGGCAACCATGTTCCCAAGCTTGCAAGACAGACACCCCTGAATTAAAATGGTGTCCTGTGACTCTTGACTCACACTCACTTTTGTATGTACTGTATATGTGTGTGTGTGTGTGTGTGTGTGTGTGTGTGTGTGTGTGTATTCAGGTCTATGGGTTATCCAGGTCTTCTAGCTGGTAAAGGTATTACACACTATGACCTTTTTTGTCGGGCAATTATATATACCGAGTCTGAATCTTAAAGGCAGCGCCAGTCTGATCAGTTGCTCAGAAAACACATCTGATGGCAGAAAGGTCAGATGGGGTTTAATTCACTCAAAAAGAGACTGAAATGATATATTTAATGAAATAAAAACTAAATTACCTACATAATGCATTTATAATAACAGTTTAAATACACTGAAACTAAAAGAAAAAATCTGAAAGAGAAACTGTAAAAAGTTCATTATTCCCCCTGCACAAGCTGTGCCTCTGTGTGTCTACTAACTTTTGGCTACAAAGAGTAGCACAGAATATAAACAGAACAAAAAAGACAAATTTAAAAATGATTTTGTAAACATTTTAGGGTTAGGCAATGACGGCAATGTAACAGAGCACGAAGGACAGAAAATCCATTCAGGAAATAGAACACATGAATGTCCTCTTTATGGTGACCTTAAGCTAAGACCTATCAGTCCTGAATTCAGAGAACACACTGTGCTTAGATGTCTGCAAGCACAAAACGTGTGATTGTATATGTATATTCTGGTCAGTAGGATAGACCGGAAGGGTGAAACAGAATCGTGTTTTAAGTGGGAACTCAGGGAAGGATAGGTACCTAAAAAAAACTCTTTAATTGTTGGAGAGCAAAAGCAATTTCACAGCGGAAAGTCTCTGTGTTTTCCAGCAATCTCCCTCGAGATATTATCAAATTATTATCAATTCAATAAGGCCTTCAAGTGGTATCTATGGAAACATATGCTGTTTGACATCCTTCCTCAGTCTTCAGTCTTTCTCTCTCTCTCTCATACTCTCTCTCTCTCTCTCTCTCTCTCTCTCTCTTCCACAACTTGGCCAAGGAGAGGGACTCCAAGGTGCTGCTAATTTTGGTTGCCAAGGCAACGCCTCTGGGCACATGGTTGTCAAGGTAATGTCAGGGAATTCAACTTGGTCAAGCGAGCCTACGTTTCCTGGATTACAACGATAAATGAGAATCAACTCATGAATCATATTAACCAATATATGACACATTTATATATTTAAAACTGAAGTCACATAATCTTTGTTTCCCCTTGCATTTATGTTTTAACTCTACACTTTAGATACATGAATAGTGAATTTTGCATGTCAGGATGTAATCGGATGTCAAAAGAAGCAGAAGTGAAAAAGAACAGAATGGATGGATGGTAATTAGGAAAATAAAATGAGAAAGGGCTGGAAAGTAAAAGAGAAGTGGAGAAAACAATGCATAAAGCAATTATTTTGATAGTTCACTCTAAAAAATAATTTCTTATAACAATATTTTCTATCTGCAATTAGGTGTCATCTCAAGTAGAGTTATATGCTGCTCACAAAAATTAGGGAGCCTTTAATTGGTGGATAATTCTTTCCAAAATCCCCTAAATTTTGGGAGCAGTATAAATGGTGTTTTATCTGTGTCACATGACATAGGGTGACTAAAAGGCACAGGACACATTGCGTGCTGCGTTTTGGGCTTTTCACAAAGGTTAACAAAACCATTGTTGAGGTTTTTTAGTCAGTGGCAGTATTTGGATGATCACTACATGGCTTGTACAGCATCCATAGTCCCGGTTTCACTGAATTTTACAACAGATTGCAGCAATCGATTTCTGAGACAATTATGTTTTTTTTTTATATGCAACATGACCAAGTTCCCATTGGAAAAACTTGCTGTTGATTCAATATGGCGTCTTCCGAGATGGTAGCCATGTTCCGGACATAGCCTCAAAGATAGGTCCCCTATTAAGATATGTTATTTTCCAAGGGTATCCTGTGACTTTTGATTCACTTCGCAGTTCTACAATCAGTTACAATTAGAGAATGATTAATACAAACTGTGCAACAACAGATTAACCGTTCTCTGACTTTACAGATTGACAAGACGTAGAAATATGGTGAATGTCTCTAATAAAGTAGTAATGAGTAATAGTGATTCAAAACTCCAGCAGCACTGCCGCGTCTCATCCAATTCCACAAGTTGTACACACACTAACATGCCACGACCACCACACTAGTTCTGAGAATGATCCACCAACCAGTTATTAAATGATCTGTGGGGGTGCTGACAATCAGACAACAGAGTATACGGGACTAACAATGTAAGTAACGAAAAAGATGTCCACTAAAGCTGAAATAAATAAGCAGAATAAATTAGAAAAAAAAAAAATATATATATATATATGCCTATATGTATGACAAAAATTTAATTGTAGTCCAATTACAGAGCAAAATACATCTTAATGATCAATTTTGTTTTAAGCCATTCACCTGATCCGCATGAAAACATGGAATAGATATACAAATGATTATCTTTACACTGAGCCCTAGTGGACAGCTTACAGCGTTACAACCATACAAATTTCTTTTGTATATACAAGTGTGTCAGTATCACAGTGATGTATGTAGAACAGCAATATCTACACTAACACAAAATAAGGATAAATGAAACGACTCATTCTGTGCTACTTTGCTTCAGAAATCTAGAGAGATGGTAGTGGAGCCAAGTATAGATTGTGTGTGTGTGTGTGTGTGTGTGTGTGTGTGTGTGTGTGTGTGTGTGTGCACGCACGTGCGTCTGGGAGAGAAATGTGTTAGGTGTGCATACTCCACTCTTGCAGGCGTGTGTTAATGCGATGACATCTTTCTGCGTCAGACACAGGCACTGCAGCCCTTCACCATGGCAACTAATTATAATAACTAATTACCACCCCCCAAAAAAGCAAAACAGCCAGACAAAAATAAAGTGCTTTTAACTGTTTAAAAGGTAGAAATGTGTGTGTTTTTTCTTATGTTTTTATGTCATATAAGAAGCCTTTTCTTTAGTCATTTGCAAGTACGTTTACAAATTCTCACAGAGGGTTAAAATCAAATTAAAAGTGTGCAATAATAGTTACAAATAAAAAGAGGGCAAATCTTAAGAGAAATAAATACTACCCTCACTGAACATGTATTTGTTATATTGGGGGAGGGGGGATCATTGTGTAGTTCAAACATCAAACACACATTAAACAGTATGAATCGATTCAGACAGAATGACGAGAGAGGTCGAGCCTGATGCACCACTGAGCTTGAATCAGATGTAGACCCACCCTGGATGGGATGCCAGTCTGCCGTAGGGCCAGCGGGAGATCAGTGAGCTTGGGGACGTCACTGTCATAATAGCAGCATGCAGCAGTGACTCAGCAGCAGGCCACCACAGTGGCATTCCAAGGCAACAGCACTCAGCAGCCAACTGATACCCGTATGCCTAACACATTATGACGGCGGCAAGCAGTGGGAGTGCTAATAGCCCTAGTTATAGCTGGCTACTTAAAATGATGACTGGACAGCACCGACCACTCCCATACAAGTAACTACCTTTGGCACTGGCAAGGAAATTAGCTTTTTACCTAATTTGAGGATTTGTGTGAAAATCTGGTGGTGTTTTAGGATATTTATGCATTCACATTGAAATCTACGGCATTTAGCAGACGCCCTTATCCAGAGTGACTTACAACTTCTACAGACTTACAATGCAAGCAATCATGGGTGAAGTATGTGGCAGCTTGGCAGAGGTGGGATTTGAACCCTGGACCTTTTGGACCTAATGGTCCATAGTCCAGTGTATTACCCACTAGGCCACCACAGTTTGGGGAGTTTTTCCTTTCCACTGTCGCCCTGGGCTTGCTCAACTTGGGATTGGCCTTTTAGATAATTGTATTACTGTAAAGCTGCTTTGAGACAATGCTACATTGTAAAAAGCGCTATATAAATAAAATTGAATTTAATTGAATTGAATTGAATTATGCCGAAATATAGAATATTCTAAAAGGTACACAAACTTCAAGCATCACCATGGAAAGACAATTCACTCGCATTGGAATAAGGAACTTTTTTGCCTGCACAAGCAAAACGGACGTTTGACAAATGTGAACACAATGTCTGTACTATACATATCAATTTAATTGAAACCTTGATAAAGAAATATAAATTCAAACAAAAAAAGGCAAAACTAACTTTTGTGTATGAGAGAGAATATACATTCTTTGTGTATTGTGTAACAAGCACTACAACGGGAAAGGAGCATACACTTACAACGCCATTTACTGCTTTAATCAACTAAGTACAAACACGAATAACGAATAACTTGCATGAAAAAGTCTCTGAACCCATCGACCTCAGGTTTGAACAGAAACTAGACAAAACATGAGCAAACAAGCAAGCGTGCACATGACCAGTAAGGTAGTAAGCTGTTGAGTGAACTTGATTGTCTTGTGTGACTAGCTAGACAATGACATACTGCCAGGACATAAATAATGATCTAACATAGGAATCTGCTTAAGCAGTTAAGATATATGGTAATTAGTGTTACGAGATGTGGTGGATTTGATTTGGACCCAGGTATGCGGGATAAGCATATCCCACGACGTATAATAATAATATAAAACAACTAAAAAGGGGCTAATAGCGGAGTACCAGGCTCCTAACATAACAAAACCGAAAGTATAATGTGGCACGCCAAAGTTGCTTCCCGACTGGGAGCAACGCGCGAACTTGTCGCGAGAGGGCGCCGAAGCGCCAGTCGGGGCAAAAGCACGGTTCTGGGACGTCACTTTAATGGCGAGGCACAGGGATAGTCAAAATGCCAGGCAGCGAGCATTAGCTCGAATGTGCATGCAACTAAATATAAGCCATGCCGGCACACGTTTTATAGAGTGCGTGTTGTCGGGTTGGCTGCTCTTAAGAATACACGAGGACGCCGAAGCGCCAGAGGGCGAGCAAGAGCTCGAATGCGCAAAGTACGAGAATTAACTCGGATTCGCGAAAAGCGCGAAGCGAAGAGCTCGAAAGGGAAGAAACCAGACCAAGACTCATCCAATTAAGGGCAAATACCCGGCTGGAGTGAGGCTAGGTAGGTGCCGACGACAGGAGAGCGCTAACTCGAGTACCGGACGGGAAAACCCTCAAAGTGCCCTTAATTAACTAACTTTACCTCTGGGGTTACCCGCCTGTACAAGTCCATCGGCATTAGAAGCCCCCGGCACTTTACCACTATCTCTTGGGACGCAGAAGAGCGCGGGTGGTCAGACGCGCGAACCAGCCAGAGATGGAATACCGACGCGATTATGATGACCCGACCCCGAACAGCGCTGAAAACCCCACCTTTATAGGACATGAGGCAGCTGTTCAGGATCAGGGTAGTGGATAAAAGACCGCCTCACGATAGCTCTGTAATGGCGACCGGCGAGGATGGCCGAATGCTCCGGGGGGAAGGTAGGAACCGTAACAATTAGAGTATGTAATACTCTGTTTAAATTAGATTTCTCTCCAGGGAGGCCGTATATCAAAACTGGATTACTGCTATGGGCTTCTGGCTGGTCTTCCAAGGCATACAATCAGACCTCCACAATTGATTCAGAATGCAGCAGCTGGTCTGGTTTTCATTTACCCCACATCCTCTCATGTCACCCCATTGTTACGTTTTCTTCACTGGCTCTCTGTAGCTGCCAGAATCAGATTCACAACCCTGATTAGTTCCTACAAAGGCAAAAATGGAACAACATCACCTTACCTAAAGACTCAGTCGAGCCACACTCTGTACCTTGTACCCTCAGTGACGCAACCTTGGCTTTAATGAATCCTCCATGCAAGATCAAAGGGACAATCTCTGTACTGGCACCACTGGAATGAACTTAGTTGGTGTCTGAATGGCCGAGTCTCTTCCTGTTTTCAAGTGTCAAATAAAGACTCTTTATAAAAGCTTTTCAGTGCAGATTTGCACTGGTTTGCCCACATCAGATCCTAGCTGGTTCTGGTTTAATTGTGTTCTTTACTTTCATGAGGTTTTGGCTACTAAGAAGAACAAAAAGCACTTCTATAAGTTGCTCTATAAGGATATCTGCTAAATGCATATATGTAAATGTAAACCTAACACTGAAACACGTGTAAGAACTCGGCCTGTTAGCTTACGTGTATATAAGAGTGAACTTGGTCATCATTTGTACTTAAAATGCAAGTAAAGAACAAGTACGCATGCACTGAGTAATAAACTGTGTTCACATTCCAGCTCTTGCTGATGTCATAAGGGGCTTTATCATTAATCATGGATTAGTTCATATATCATTCTAGGTAGTCAATTCTGGGACTGTTTCTATGCAACTTTAATGAATAAGAACTATTCTGGGTTAAACATAGCCTACACTTCAGGCAAACATTAGTCACTGGCAACATTTTACTATATTAATCATGACCATATTTAAACACTGCAACATATAAAAATATTAGACATAGAGACAAATTAAGCACTTACGGGCTTGTACATTTGTCAAATTTCTCCAAATGGTGCATTTAACCATGTAATATGCCTAAAGGAACTTTAACCTTATAACCCTGTCATAATGTATAAATACACCTTTAATTATATATGATCAATGACAAAATCAGTAACATACCAAATATTCATATTAGTGCCTTAAGTGCAATGATTATAAATGTTTTGAATACAACCAATTACAGCCGTACCTCAGTGCCATCCATCCATCCATTATCTTTCACTTAATGCCAGCCTGTGCCCACCCGGCAACTCTGGGTACAAGGGCATGAACAACACACAGTCACACACTAAGTGCCACTTTAGAGACACCATTTAACCTAACACGCATGTCTTTGGACTGTGGGGGGAAACCGAAGTAAACCCACGCAGACACGGGGAGGACATGCAAACTCCACACAGAAAGGGCCCAGACCACTCCATCCTGGGACTGAACCCGGGACCTTCTTGCTGTGAGGCAGCGGTGCTACCCACCGAGCCACCATGCTGCGGTACCTCAGTGTTTGTTGTTAACTCGTTTAAAAAGTCACATTGAGCATCGGAAATGATGAGTACCAAGCATATTTTTTGTGTAAGAAGCAATACAATTTAAATGAATCTGTTCCAGAGCCCCAGGAAATCCACATTGTATAAAGCATTATATGCATTTATTGCGTTGTATCGTACAGGTGCTCCCAGATTGATTAAGGATACATGTTCTGAGAAATCCATCATAACTTGAATGTATCACAAACTAAGGATACATCAGGTATCGAAGCATTCGGGCCCTTACATCCCGAACCTGCAACAGCTTTTTCCCACAAGCTATCAGACTTCTAAACAACCAAGTCTGAACTGTATCATGCATACATACGCACACACATAAAAACACTGGACTTGGACTCTTTTTATATACATTACTGTTCTGATTGATCTGTCATTTGCCGCCAAGAAGTGT
>JAUZST010071502.1:0-21749 GCA_034779995.1 Parotocinclus haroldoi
ATTACTGTAAAGCTGCTTTGAGACGATGCTACGTTGTAAAAAGCGCTATATAAATAAAATTGAATTGAATTGAATTGTTTAAAAAACTTGAATTACCGTCATGTTGTTTCTCTCAGGCCTTCTTTTCCAGGATGGTTCCCTACAGAGTGTATATGATTCAGCAGGGTGAGGTAGGCTATAGGAAGTAGGAAACACTGTGCGGTCGATTTCGGATTCACCCACACCAGCTTCCCCGTGTTTTACAACGCGAAAGTGAACGTTGTCAGGTTCGGTATTTGCTCAGTTGTTCATTATTTGGTTACGAATTACAGATACAGTTATACAATCTATTACTTATATATTAACGTGTTTAACAAGTACTAGAGATGAACTCGTTTCTGTCGAAGTGTGTTTTGTAAGCAGAACCAATGGCGGAGCCGGGTGAGAATCCTGTGCATGACAAAGCCGCCGTATTTGTGTTCGTTTTAGACCAGCTCTTACACATGTACTTCACTGTAATGCAATCAGAGAGGAATAAGTAAATGTACGTTTAAACGTTTACAATTTAAACGTCTAGGTTGCTGCACGGTTTGCTCAGTGGCGTGTGGACTAAATATAGCATTCCTCTTTACTTGGCCCATGTGTGGAGTTGAAGTGTCATTTCTTCACTAAGATCTGTCTATGACTCTGTACTAACAGCTTTAGATAAGCTCAGGATAATTGCTTCGTATAGGTTTAAAATTATGTTCCCCTCATTAACGAGCCACTGCACTTCAGTAGGTCTTACATTATATACTAAAACAATAAACGTCACAGCAAACTGTTCTTCCTGTTTTCCTAAAGAGTCGAAAGTTTCACTCAAGAGCAAACCTGATTATTAAGTTCAACCGTTTTGACAATGAGACCTGTTGCACAAGCACAGTGGTCATACCCACCTGAACTTGTAAAGTCATACATGTCCGACATTACCATTCAAGAGGACATGTGACTCGTCACCCCCTTTTTCGTGTGGCACTACCAAAAAATAGACTCTTACCTTGAATGGGAATAAAGTTACTTTATTTTCCCACCACTGAAACCTCCCTCACTGCTGTCATTTTCCCTTCTCTTTAGCGTGCATTTATGGCGAATGACAAGTTCGTTATGTGAAGTCCAATCTGGCTGAGTCACAATGCAGTGTGTCAGGTGTTTAGAGCCAAAAAAATAACATGCACTTATGTCCAGTTAGGCAGCACGGTGGCATGGTGGGTAGTAACACTGCCTCACTGCAAGAAAGTTCAATCCCAAGGTGGAGCGGCCCTCCTAGTGTCTGCGTGGGTTTACTCTGGGTACTCTCCCACAGTCCAAAGACCTGTTTCGGTTAACTGGTGTCTCTAAAGGTGAACTTAGTGTGTGACTGTGTGCATGACTGTGTGTGCCCTACAGTGGATTGGCACCCCGTCTAGGGTTGTCCCTGCCCTTGCGCCCAGAGTTGCTGGGTGGGCACCTGCTGGCCTGCGACCCTTTGTGGATTAAGCAGGATTTAATGGATGTGTCAAGTTACTTCTGTTTGTGTGTGTGACATTCAAGCTATAAATAGTGTTCTTAGGTTTTTGTTGATGTCTTATTATAAGTAGTATAATATCCTTTGTATGTCCCCCACTACCTGTATAGTCTCTCTAAACTATAACTGAAAAAGGTTAACATTCAGCCTTTGTTTCATCTGGCTGATCTTCTGTATTGTTCGTAATGTTTTCTATCAATGTATTTATAGCTTCCATCAAACAACAGCGGTATCTGTGACACATTTATCTACAGGTTGCACAAAGTTTTCTTGTGAAAATATCCTTTATATGTATATGAAAAATCATGATATAAAAACAGAAAATCTGTCAGGGCAGGACATATAACCAAGTTAAGGTGATGTATTGACGTGACAAACAACAGTCTAGTCATTTTGACAAGGCAAAGATAGAAGGATTAGAAGGCAAGGATATTGTGCTCTTAGAGTGCATGTGCCTTGATGTTCCTCATAGATCGTGTAATTTGTATTTTGCCAGAGCTTTCTTTAAAGTCAGGAAATCGTGTGCTTTTTGTCAAATTTTTTGACATGGCGTACTGCACTTGGCATACTGTGTAAGGACGTGCAGCTCTGGTGTTTTCTGTTGCCGTTGCTGGCAGATTCTCTGGTTTAGGATTGTTTGTGCCTCTCTAATAGTCAGGCAGTTCTGACCGAGTCTGCATTTCGGGAGTTCTCTCACTGCGTTCAGATGGATTTATAGGAGAATATTGCACCGCATTGTATTCAGTAGGTTTCACAATAGGGGATGTATTCTTTTCTCTGTTTTACATTCAGTATGTTTTAACTTGTTGGTTTGTCCTGATCATGAGGTGTTACTGTGTGGTGGGCTGTCTGAGTGAGATGGAGGGAGCTTCTGTTTTTTTCTCAAATATTATTACAACGTTTTATAATTCTTTGAGTGGAGGTCACTTTTAAGACCGTTTTAGAAATAATTGTCTGCTTGTGTAATCCTTTATCTATGACCAGTCATCACAGACCATGGCTGTAGCCAGCTGGAGTTAATCAACATCTGGACCTTGGTAATTTATACTAATTGAAAAAATGTACACCAGGAAAGAGTTGTTGGGGTTGAATTAAACTTTGCGTGTGAATGCGGATATTTGTAAGTGATTATAATTTTCGCATTTTGATTAGCATTTTCGTTTAGGACGCATTAGTGAAGTAAAATGTCCATACACAAAGTAATACCTTTTTTAAAGGTGTTTTCTTCCCTTCTAAACAGAAAATTGATTTATGTGGATTTCATCCACCATAATCTAGTAGCATGTGCACACTGCTGAATAGAATGTAGAGGATATATGATATTTCTGCTCTATATTTCGAGCTCTTTGTGCACACAGACAAGTAGGCTATTTAACAAAAATTGTTCTATGTGCAATAGTTGTAGTGTTTTTCTACACTACAGTATTAAATATGCATAATGTAGCCTGGAAGAAAAACAATCATTGAATTATTTTAAATAGCAATATGACCCTTTCTATGTATGTTTCTGTGTAACTTCTGTGTAACTAAATCAGAACCCCCTCAGAGGAACGAAACACTGGCCTGGTCAGAAAATATTGACAAAACCTAATAACTCCTCTCTTGTATACTTGGCTAATGTTGTGTAAAATATTCAAAAGTGAATTCATTAAAAGTGTCTCGGCACTGGGTAAATAAGGGTGAAGTATGCTCACAAAAATGAATTTGAAATACCCCCTAATTTTTGTGGTAGTCAGTATATACAGTATATTCCTGATTCCTTATTTAAACTAAGAATACGATTATATAATCTAGAATTAAAAGGTTTGTATACAGTACTGTGCAAAGGTCTAAGGCCATAATTAGATTAGCATTTATCAGCGGTATAAAGAATATATATTGTCCTCAATATTGGAATCAACGTCAGAACTTCAAAAATACCATTACTGATCCAGCTAACTCAGACTGAAGAAGGGTCAACTTGGCATCTGATAAAACTACCAGGTTCTGCTATTGCTCAAGTAAAGTATTTATACACTAAATACTACCGCTGTTGCATGTATAACCAGTTTTTTTCTGACAGTATTATAATATTGGTTATGTTTCCGGTATTTCATGGTTGTATTTCAATAAAGAGACAGAGAAATAATTATATATGATCATTGACAGTTTTATATTTAATCCAATGGTGGCCTAAGACTTTTGCACAGTACTGTATAACAAGTGTCGTTAGACTCGTACTAAAAAAGTTAGACACATTTTCACACAGTACACTATAATATATACATGTTTATGGTACTACTGTAGAACATGAATATTGGAATAAGAATTTGTCACACATGATCTGCAAACCCATTGACTTTAACTGTAGATATTCCCTGAAAAATAAAGCAAACTGCAATTTGAACGGTCACATCTGCTGGCAAATCAGTTGATGCATGTTCTTAGATTATGCTATGTATAAATGGTATTACCAAGCCATCAGGTGCTAGTGATGTTATAGCTGATGAAACTTTTTTTCAGATTTGACTCTCTGGGTCAGGATGGGTGAAGCAGTGGCTAATGTCGCAAGGAGAATCAACGAAACGATGGAGGAAGGTTTGGACACGTTAGGTGAGTAGTACACTAGTAAGGTATGACCTGATAATCATTTAAACAATACCTAAGGTAGTGTGGGGGTTTCCATCGCTACAGTCGTATGCAAATATATCACATTTTATTTGAGCAGGGTTTTATCCCTGTAAATTTCATTTGGTTAGTAGTTCTTCCTTTTGTTACAATGACATGCGACTCCAGATGTTTGTGTGAGAAAAGCCACCAACAGTCCAGAGTGGAAGCCGTTCTGTATGGAGAAATGGGCTAAACATTTTCCACACAAATATTAGGGGATATTTCAAAATGAATATGAAGAGGATCCCATAAAAACTGCTGGACAATCTGATCCTGTTCATCTTGCATCACTGTCGGTGTGTTTTTTTCAGTCTTGGGTGACCATGAACCCTACTAAACAGTCAATGTGTGGCACTCTCATCCAGTTTAACATGCTTCTGTTGACCGCCATGAATATATCACTTGCTACAAAATCATGATAACTGAGTCATTTGCGAAATCAGACTAATTTATTTGACTTTAATTTGCTTTTCTGATCATCTTGTTTTAAGAAACAAAATCAAAGGCTTTTTAAAAGAATTTTTGTGCGCAGTGTCTTATTTCCTTACTCAGTTGTAGACCGAAGCTGTTGCATGCTTATGGTAAGATATCGTTAAGTGGATCAGTTCTGTCAGTCCAATATCCCATAAGATTGAAAGAATGAATTGAATGTAGAAATGTATGCTTTATACTTTGACTGTTTTACAGTGAGTATTGCTGAATTAGAAGAGCTTAGTAATTCGAAGGAGTGTCCTCAAACTTTTGTGTATATAGTGTATCATGACATATAATCTGCTACTTGTTGCAATAAGTATTAATGTTATAAAAGGTATAAAGGCACCAATGTCTGACTATTCACACTTATTCTCAATACAAAATTCAGCAAGTTGATGAGAATAATATATTTACTGGCATAAAGAATAACTCAACATAAATCGACTTGGCCTGGCCTGGATGCAAGATGAGATATGGTTAGGGATTGGAGCCACACAGGTTCTGTATGGTATCCTGTGGCATGTTTGCTCACAGAAGTTGCAGCTGGGCCACCTTTGGGGCAGTGTGTCACTCTACAGCAAAATCAGTATTGAAGCTCTTGTCGCAAGGTATCGTGCTCAATTCCAAATGTTGTCAGATCTAAAACAAAACCTGGATTCGCAGTCCAGATTTATCATTCACATTGCCACTGCAAACGAGGCAGTTATGGCTGGTTGACAACAAATTTCTTCATGCTAAATCCCTGGCAATTGTTTGGGTAGAGACAGGGGTGTGCAGTGACTGTGCTATCTGAGTCTGAATGGTGGACAATTAAACGGTGGGAGCTGCTTGTGGGTGGATCAAACAATCCCTCTACTGATGATTTGTCTGGGTCATCTGGAGACTGTATGTTAACTGTATGCATGTTCCCTAAGGAAAGTACTGCTCCCAACACCTCCTAACAGATAGATCAGAACAGCTATATGGCAGGCAATTTGTCGACATGATCACCCTGCTCAGTTCAATAGTGGGCCCCCTCACAAAGTCTGTCAGCTCGGCAGAATGTCTTTAAACATGTCATATGACATCTTTCACCAAGAAGTACACTATCCAAAAGTAGCCTATGATAGTTTTATATAGGGTAGCAGGGAAAGCACTGTCACTGGCATAACTGCATTTTGAGTTTGGCAACAATGTGACATTTTTACATGGATCCATTGTTTTTTTTGTCAGTATTTAAGTAGCACATACACTAGACCGAAAAGCTTACTGTAGGTCTTCTATGAAAATGCTTGATTTTTTAAATAAGCCTAGACAACAGACATTATTCACTTTGTCTGGGTTAACCCAGAAATGGATGGATTCACAGTTTGAACTGAGCTCCTATCAAGGTTCCTTCCTTGCATGTCTGTGCATATGGGGAAATTTTCATTGCCACTGTCAGTACTGGCTGCTCTGGGGTCTAGACTTTGTGAAGATGCTTTTGCGGTGACGTCTACAAAAGCAAATACAATTGAACTGAAAGTCATTAAAAAATTTCAGAATAGATAGATAGAGACCTGGTGCATAAATATGTACATATTTACTGGGTGTAAATAAAGAAAAGCTGCACCACTTTTCATTTGTCCCTGAGGTTAGTTCAGCTTGCTGAGATTTGTTTATTCCCTGCATCCACAAATGGAGTCAGCACATTGCAGTAGCTGTGTTTATCACATCATTATCGGTTGAATGTTGAATTTGATGAGTGCAGCATTACGGTTCCTGCTAGTCAGCATTCAAACAGTACAGCTTTCTCAATATAGTGCAACAGGGATTACTGTGCGCCTTCCTTTGGCTGTATCCATATGTACCTCATATTCGGTTGATTTTCTTTATGGGGCCTGCATTATGCTTCTCGTGGACTCCTTATCTTTACATATGTGTCAACTGAAATCTAGAGTTTGCTTTTGATCAAATAGGAGATAATGGTGAAGGCAGTTATATTAAGAGCCACTGGGTGGTGCAATAGCTCCACATCATCTGGACATGCCATTCTGCATCAGCCACTGGCAACTCTGTATAATGACTTATTAATCAGCTCAGCATCTTTTGCAAATGTTTTATTAATGCAGGGACAGTGTCTCCACAGGCTTGATCTTGCCACTCTAAATGCCAGTTCTATTCTTTTCAGCAAGTCGTTTGAATGTATTTAGCCATGCTGTGTTTCTTTATCTGATAGGCCATTGCTGTACAACATCAGGACTATTTGTTTTTAAATAAACAATGACATGACAGGTTAGCTGGTAAACAGTTTACATGTTGAAAACCTATAGCACACATGCCCTATTACTTCACAAAAATTATGTCATCTAGAGCGGGACTAATTTCATGTCTAGAATTGAAAGCAGGGCTACACCCAGTGCTAGCCTTGGCATTGTAAGCCACTCTTTTGATACTGAAGAGAAAAGTGATGTTTTTAATAGAGCAATGTATAATTTGCATATGTTAACTATTTAAACAAAGCCATTTAATTAATACAGAGTTATTTAAATAACAGGCTGTCACATTTAATACAGCAAGAAATAAGGACATGTCCTCTCCAGGTTCTCCACAGCTTAGTCTGGCATAGCTCTGAATGCTCTCATTTGCCTATTTCAATATACCTTGGTCAGAAGAGCCAACACTAACAAAGATTCTCTTTAAAAAGGCAGGGTCTAGCAGATCACTACTCTAAGAACGAAAGGTCCTCACCTTCTGCCTGTCCAGTGTTACATGCTGTATTGACTCTTTATTCATGGGGACTATCATCAATCTCTCTGCAGTCTCGGGAGGGGCATAGATATTAGCCAGCCCACTTCGCTTATCTCTGATGAGGCCAATAAAGTGCTGTAATTTCAGAAGATCTGTTTGGCAAACCTTACCCCTAACCTAACCGATGAATTGGTACCCTGTTTATGGCTGCTCCTGCCTTGTGCCCTGTGTTGCTAGTAATTCAATGGCTTTCCATCATGTACCATGGCTAAGATAAGTCGATAAGACAATGAATGAATTAAATAAAAACTTAAAACTTAGGTGAAACCAAAACTGTTGAACAAAAAAAAAACCCCATATTTTTGGATTGGGATTGAAATTAAAACATATTTAATATCGCCCTGCCGTGGAATGGTTTCCTGTCCCATAATTGCAATGCAAGGACAGTTAAACTGCTGTGCTTTAAGTTCCAGTTGCCAGTAGGTCCATGTTCAGTTTTGCAATGTGATGCAGATCAGTCTGCTCCTGTTGTGTGTCACATATTACATCCCTATGTTACACTTTAAGCTTCAGAACTCTACAGTGCATGGTGCTTGAAATTTTGTACACCTTTTAGAATGATATGCATTTTTTAACAAACCAGACTCAACACATCGAAATGGACAAGATATCACACTTGCTCATTTATGCATTAAGGACATGTTCCAATGTTACTGCTTAATTCCTGAAAATTCTGGATTTGTGAAGCACCCATTAAAATATTTAAATTAAATTATTTTAAATAATGTCATTTTCCCCAGATCACATAGAGGAAAAAACTGTAAATATTAGCCTGCATTTACTTTCAAAATCTTGCTGGACAATAAAAAAGAATCATAAAAGTCCTGTAAATTCAATCCAGTGTGTCAAAAGATGGCTGTCTGAATGCTGTGGTTGGTACAAATATAAATGAGGATGATAATAAAAGAAATACATATACTAAATAGAGCATCAAAGAGCAAGGATAGAAAGCTCACAGAAATATGGCTTCAAAATAGAAAATGCACAAAACAACAACTGCAAAACAAATAGCATAAACAGGAGTCACTATTTGTGACAAAACCCAGCTGAACGAAATGTTAACATATCGAAAAAACAAACAGAAGCCAGCATAAAAACATAAACAGAAGAAAGCAAGGTTACTGTGGGCTAAGTAGAAGTAAAATTGGACTGTGGATAATCAACTACAAGTGAGATTCAGCAATAATCACATATCTGTTTTGGCCAAGGAGATAATAATCTTTCTCAGGTGCCATTCTAATGAAATGTATAACAATGGCTGCCTGAATAATACAATCACATATCCCTAATCATATATGATATGAGGTTGCATGTGAGATAAAAGGACCAGCATAGATGGCAATGATTACCCCAACAGTCAATCCACAGATGTACATTGGACATTTTTCTGATTATATCGATAGAAAATAGATTTGGTGATGATGAAGTCATTTTACATAATGCATCATAAGTCATTTTTGATAATGCATTTTGCCAGAAAACAACAACAACAACAACAAACTAATATTTATATACTGCCTTTCACAAACCCGAAGTGCTTAACAACCTAAAACAAAGAACTGAAGCTTCATGATAGACAAATCAACTCAATGACATGGCCAGTAAAAACAGATCTCAATCCAACTTGTATTAATTAAAATAAAAAAAACTGGTCTTGTTAAAGTTCCATCTTGCAAAGCTGATCCATCAACAGTTTTTGGTTGATGATTCCATGTTTTCTCCTCAACACCGAGTGATTCAATTTTTTTCTCCTACCAGAGATCTGGAACAATATGCCATTACTTATTATAATCAATTTTGTTTGAAGTATACTTCATAAAGCCAGAAGTTTAATTTGTTTTGCTTTGGCTCTGTTTTGCGTAATTGCTAGGACATAACACAACAGTTGAGCATCCTAAAATTGTGGTGATTCCATAATCTTTGCCAGGGGAAGCACTATACAATGAATCACTGACAACAGACTACTGTACTGAAATATAACTTCATGCTTAATATGCAAACATAAATCTAAAATATTTTGATTGGGGCCCTAAAATGCACATAAGACTTACTGACCAGATATTTTTCTGCTAGTCACAATTATATCAGTTTAATTATACGTTTAAAATCCCAAAAGGAATAAACAAGAAACAAGCTAATTGTTTAATAGTGGTAAGCACACTAGTCTGCTTTTTGGTGATGTTTTAGATATATTTTGTTAGTTGCAAGGAGAGTAAAAAAATAATCAAAAGTAAACAGTTTATCAATATTCATTTATTTAAATGTATAAATTGCAAGGGCATCATCCTTGTTTCAATTGTGATTAATCAAAATTTGCAATGTATACTAATACTGATATTAATATGGATACTAATAGCAAGGCCAGGTACTCATTATCAATCAGTCACACCTATGGCTATTTAAAACTAATCTGTCTTACCCACTGGACTATCCCACTTCTGCCACTGTTGGGTCCTAGACCCAACCCAACCTTAACAAGTCGCTCTGGATAAGGGCGTCAGCTAAATAACATAAATGTAAATGTAATCAACGCACCTACTAGCACATTTCTGGGAAGTGGGGGAACCCACATGTGGATACAGGACCCTATAGACAATAATACATTAAGCATTGTAGTCCAACTGAACTAATAGATTAGACAGATAGTATCTATCAAAATACATGGTGTCTAAGTAAGTCCCACTTTAACAGTGTTGGTTTTTGTCACATCACCCACGGGGATCACACTGAATCAATGTAAGGTGGATAAAACCTGTGCTCTTTGTGCTTCATATAAATAAGAAAGCAGCCTCTCGCCTCTCACATTTATTAAAGTGGAATTTACTTTATAAGACACCATGTATAATAACTCTGGTTTGATGTTACCATGTAACTACGGAACAGATCAGTGGATGTACAGTGTGGCAGTGATTACTTTATTCAATGCACTGAAATAAATGTATATAAACTGAACTCATTTTGTTAGCGTGAGCTGCAACCACTCAGTGTGCTTCACATCATTTGCTCTAACACACAGCTGACGCAATTCAATAAATTCAGTAATGTACCATCTTTAGATCAGTCAATTCAGGGGCATTCATACTGCTTTAGAAAATGCATGCAAGATTAAGTACACACGTGGGAAACGTTTATCAGGAGAGTTTCTGTGAAATTTGAAGGACATGTCCTCCCGCTGTGATTCATTATGTCCTCCTTGGCATAACACAAGATTTCTGATTCCCTAAGCAGGCCCACAGAATATTTACTCAGTGCAATATAAATACATAATTGTAAGACCTCTCATGTGTGACTTGCAATGGGATGAGATAATACAGTGCACTCATACACAGTTGTATAGCAGCTGGCGTGTATTGTCCAAACGCCATACTGTAATTCAGCTCCCTGCACTTTCTTCCAAATTCTAATTCTATTGATTTAATCTGTTCCACACCCACTAAATCAACATTGCATAAGGATTTTGTGCATTAATGGAGTTAAAAAAAAACAACAAAACAAAAACAAATATTAGATGAAATACAAATCCTATCATTTATTATAGGCTAAATACATTAAATGTTATTGCTCACGATTTTCCCTTTTGGTTCTTTGCTATCAGTAACCTTCCTTGTACCCAAGGCAAATTATTTGGACTAAGAACATATGTAAAAATAGAAAAAACAGATTTTAGAAGAGGTCTGCACTGAACAACACTTATTGTGAAACTAAAATAAGCTCCTGTACTTCGGCTGGAAAGGGCATACGACTTGCGAGTCTCAACTCAAGTGCTGAGAGTGTCAGAGTACCAAGATATATCAAGTGGTAGATTGCCAAGATTTACGGTACTTTGATCAAAATCTCAAAGCGCTTTTTATATATAATAGTCAAAGTTTTAATGATAAAATAAATTAAAGCAATCCTCCATCATTAACAAGATATATACAGCCAGTTAGCTCACAGAATCATGTTTAATGAGCTCAGTAGACACAAACACTATGAATAGGACTACTTAGTGCTCATTTTCAGTGCTTCTCTTTTACCATGGTTCTGAATTGGAAGTTTCTAATTATCCAAGCTTGTTTGGGTTTTATTACAGACTGTAATAATGAGGGGAAGGGTGAAAATAACTGAGAACTCAACATCTCAAGCAAAGGTCTCTAATTGAGCAGCTCACAAAGACCAAGCAGGAATAAGGACAAACAGATAGTGCACCTCTGTGAGGTCAAATTAAAAACCCAGAAAACTAGTGGACAGCTCAGCAAACAGTCACTGCCTGGACACCCAGCAAAGATACATATAGGAAATATAAATTTCACAAGAGCGGAATGAAAGGGGAAAAAGTGTGTAAGATGTGGTGTTTAGGAAGACACAAAATAATGTGCTTCTGGGTCTGGCTGAACTGCTGAGTATAACTTATCAGCATGGAAGGAACAGTCAGCACTACGTTTCTGTATTACATCTCTAATGCTGTATATAAATTGAGAGAAACGGAAGCTTTGAGCAGCCATACTGCACTCTTTTAAAGTCTAAAAATCTCTTTTGGAGTCTAAAAATTCTCCATCAGGGCTAACATACTGCTTACGGTCTGTCAGCAAATGCCTTCTACTGTGACAGAATGTGCTACAGAAGTGCTGCAGTTTGGGCTCATTTAAAATTTAAAACAGTTAAGACAGTGAACAAATACTGCTAGAAGTGCACTGGTAATATGTAAAAGTTCGAAACCAGTACTGCATATTTACTAATACTAAATATAATATTTTTAGGGCTCCTGTTAGTCACAGGCTCCTAGGATCATCTTTTCCCCACAACATGGCCAGCCATGCTATGTTCTAGTGCACATTGGTTATGTATCAACATTTGTTTGCAAGGTCTTAAAAAGGTAATACATTGTAATAGAAACTAAAAGTCTGACTTTTAAGTATGGATGTTGTGACCATAAACAGCTGGGATCATCAAAAACCCCAACACTGTGGATTCACAAGCAGAGGCAGGAGTTGTATATTCTCTTTAACCAATACCTATATAAACTGGTCCACAGTCTCTCATTAAGTCTCTGTTTCATCTGACTGATCGTGTTAAATGGCTGCCATCTTGAAAGCCGCCATATTGAATCAAGGACATGTTTTTTCAATGAGAAGGTGATCATGTAGAATATGAAAATAGACCAGAATTCAGAAATCGATTATTAATATCTCTTGTGGTTCAAAGGTTATCAACACAGAAAGTCCAAAACTTTTATTGTTTGTCACAGGTAACTGAAGATGGAGTTGACAATTCTGATGTGTGGGGAACGTATCACAGCCGCAGGCTTTAACTACCGACACCCAGAAAGAACACTAATTTTACACAGCACTAATTCATCCCTCATTGCCATATTCTGAAAAATAGAGACTGTGGATGACATGCCTAAACCTCAACAATGGTTTTGTCAGCCTTTGCAAAAAGTCCACAATGATGTGTCCTGTAACTTTTGACTCACCCTGTTAATCCAAACGAGCAAACACATTTTACAATAAATTTCCTCGTTCACCCATAACAAAGACATCATAATGATGGCGACCAAGTATAAGGTTTCTAGGACTTCCTGCATCCTTATCATTAGACTAACAAGCACAAATAACATTCTTATGCTTGTTATAAGCAGTAGAAGCCATAGGCACATTTTCTACCAATTTTAACAGGAAGCAAAATTCTGTCCATGTCATCACTGTCAAACGTTCCTTACTGGCTGCTGTCAGTCTGGGAGATACTTTCTATTATTGTCAAACATCACTGACAAGTCGCTAAGCCATACCACATCTCTTTTGTAAAATACAGGTCTGTACAAAAACAGCTCAAAGTTATCTACAAAAAACAGCCTTATTACAGAAGAACCAGTCTTTCAGTCAAGAAATCAATGACAAGGGCCAGCCAAACAATTCCACTGGAGTAAAGCTTGGGGTTATATTAATTCATCTTTGTAATGTCTGTGAAAGGTACCTACTTGAATTAGAACCTGAAGTGAGGCCACACGTCAACACAAAGCTATGAAGTGAATCCTGGAGCAAAGAGTTTGGCCAAAAACCTGTTCAATTAGCAAGACATTTTTCAACGTCCACGCTCACGATTCAAAATCTACTGTTACTTTCAAATAAATTAATATAGCTTCAAAGGTTTCATACAGCAAACATGATACTTTACATTTCACATGCCATTTTAGCCATTTCATATGCCATTTAAATTCAAGCAGTGAATCAGAGAGCTGCACAGTTGAGTTAATAATAGTAATAATAATAGTTTGTTTGTTGCAAAGTAGTAACTGGCAGAGAAGGCTGGATGACAACAAACATTCCCAAAAACATGCTGATCTTTCTCATTTATCTAAAAGCATCACCTGAAAAGAGAAAAAACGTGTGCACTTAGTGCACATTCATGGCTAACAACGTTCATTACAATACCAGGTAATGCTACAACAGAAAGAAAACTGCATATGGAAAATATGTTTGCAATAACAACAGGTCAATCATAAATATTGGAAAAAGGTTGTGAGAAGTATATGTTTGGACCATTATCTAAGACCATGGCAACTCCCCCACCCAAAGAGAATACGCTCGTCTGTCTACGTGCCTATTTGTTAAAAACTGTGCATATTGTTTGAGTAACATCAATATTTATCTTCTTATTTCTTCATACTTATTTTCATATATTCATACACAATTCCCAATTCACAAAATAGTTAGTTTCCACTCCCACTGAAACCTTAGCTCTGTAATTAGAGAATACACAGACACTGGCCATTATCTATAGTACTTCTACTGAGTTACAGTAAGTAAGCTTATTAGGATGGCTTACATCACTTTTTGAAAAGTAGAACAGTGGATGATACTGTAAAGGGTTGTATATCATAGTTCTCAAAAAATGTGCATTTGTTTTGCATGAGGAGGTGACGCAGTGATCTATTCAGTTATATACTCCCGAGGGTTTCTGCTCCACGCTCTAAGCAACAGCAGGTGAAAATAAATGAATGAGATACTCCTGAAAATGTCAAAAGAAGATACCAGTGTTTCCTGCCTCAAGCTGTCAGCAAATTATAAAAGTGATGTGACAGATGCACTTCAGAGTCAGAGTTAGCATCTGTCGTCAAAGCTACTTTTGAATCGAATAATTGCACATTATGAAATACAGCTTCAGAGCATTTACTATGTCTTGTGCAGGTTATTACACATCTTCACCCTTCCAGTGACTGTATGTGGTTGTGACTTAATGTTTGGCTAAATGAAGCTTATGAAAAACAATTTATCCACCATGTGCCATGATCATACCAGTCTTTAATGTTATTTAATTACAAGTGTGAGAAAAAAGTGTAAGAACAGGAGTGTTTGAACAAAGTACAACTACGCTGTCTCTCAAAATATCCACATTTCATGTAGAGAAAAATTGTAAAGAAAAAAGTAAAGAAAATAAGCACTTATTTATGCACTTACTTGACCAAGACTTTAACACACCAGTGTTTAAATACTATAAATAAGCAATTAACAAATTAAACACACGTCTACCTTTGACCAATGTAAGTTTGTCTGACCAGTTAACATGATGGCCTGAAATAAACAAATCTGTAGTCTAAACCATAGTCCTGTATTAAGTTCATAGTGAGTGATTATTGCAATTTGGAGTTTATTAATGACATTAATTTAGTATAGTAGCATGAAATATAATGTAGATATGCATAAATATGTTTTAAGATATAGCAGAAAGTCTGGACTGGTTTTTAATAAATACAGTATCAGTAAATAGAAATGCATTTACATGCACTTATAATCTGATCATAGGCATTTCTGCAGTTATCGGATTATTCAAGTTGTCATGTATACAGTATACACCAATTTAGAAATCAGATTAAGAAATTGATAAAGAGAGTTGGATTTTAAACCAGTAATCCAATTACTCATAGCATGTATACTAGTTACCTGATTTCGTAACCTGACATGGTTGCCAGGTTCACCTATACTAAACACTTGACTTTATTATTTTTCCCAATGATACTTTTTTTTTCTCAAGGAATCTGGCAACTACGTAATTACAGGAAGCGAGATGGCTATTGAACACGACTCTGAAATCCAGTATATACTTGAGAAATTAAAGTTGATTATTTAACGTTAAAATTGTAAGTTTAAGTCAGATATTAGACACAGTGAGATCATTGACTGGTTGCAAAGTAGAAATCCAATTACTGATTGCCCGAGTCATGTAAACCCAGATTTTTCCCATCATCAATTCAAGTGCATTTAGGAATACAAGTTGATTGGAATACTGACAAAATCTGATTTTCTGTTATCAGATTATTAAATTCATGTAAACACACACATTGTTTGTCAGCAGTTGGCTGATAGAGATGGCAAAAGGGTGTAACATTTTCACGGCTATACAAAGATTATTGAAATTATTCTACATTTGTTATGTTTATTTTGTTAAATGGTTCATAAACATGGATCAGCTGAAACTGTAAGAACACCACTTCTAATCAGCAATGGTGAGGAAAGAAGAAGAATCAAGGAAAAGTATCAGGGTTCTCGCTATTGATCTTACAGAAATGGCCATTGCTTAAAGTTTCATGAGCTTAGCTAGACAAATCCTTCAGGAGCCAGCCAATATCTTTGCAGCAGTACTTAAAAAGCCATATATCAATTCCAACCTTTTGTTTGTGCAGGACTGATCTGTCTGAAGAGAGAAAGCAGAATTTCAATCCAGTGACTATGCAGACTGCGATCTGTTTCCCAATCGTTCCAGCAAAGATCTTTTTCAGAATATAAAAATAAATAAATGCACTAAACAAAGAAATTATTTTTTTTATTTACATTATTTGTACCCAAATTGAAAATCATTTAAAACTATTTAAACGTAACGTAAACACATTGGAACATCAAAACTAACACATCAGGGTGTTCAAAATCATCCACACTGTTATGGCCTTTTTCTTTCTTTAAAGATTTGTTGTTAGTTAGTAATCTGTCACACTAGATGCAGCCTACCACAAGCTTGAAAAACAAGCTTTTCAAACAAGGAGTAACAGATATCTACAGGTAGAGGTCTATATTATGAAGTATTGTGGGTCACATGGTAAAAGAGTATATTTTCTCCAACATAACGAACTCATGCTGTTAGAAACCATATAACTGGCAGGGAAACAGTGACTATTTTGAAACCGACAAGAACATAAAGACAAAACAAATACCCATTCTATTATTATTTATTACCTATTGAGAGAACAGACCATGCTGCCAAAAAGAAAAGATCTGTATGGTCCACCAAAGCCTTTTTATTACCTGTTGATAACCACCTGCTTTAATTAATTTGGAGTAAATTAGAAAACTAAATGATAATGAAATGATAATTAAGATTACATCAGATAGTGGACCAGTGGTTTTAGTAATTAGGTAAATATTTTTGTTGTATTAGTTGAACATCAGATCGGGCAATCATGATCACTTCTGCTCATCAAAAAAGCCATGACATTCAGAGATGCTCCCCACACATTTGCCAAGAAAAATGTTGAGCAACAGCACACAGAAAAGAATATCAGATTTAATAAAAATAAATTTCATTCACAGACGCAATACAGCTATAGGTGTTATTACTGGTTTTTTGAAACAATGTCACACAGAGTCATAGCACAGTTCTGCCCACAGTACACCCACAAACTATTGCAGCCTTCTGCTTAAACCTTCATTAACAAACATGAGATTGGTCCCTTGGCAGTGAGAAACTTGGCTGTGAAGGTGATAATCAGACAGTCTGCAGTCTTTGGATAAACAAAGGCAAGGTTGGTCCAAAACAGCTGTTGCAATCATTAAAGATAGCGAAACACACCATGACACAGTCCTTAAAAAACATATACCAGCCACCATGGTAGCATACAATATAATATGAGTGTGTGCATCATGCACTAGCACAGATAGCACAGATACAATAGTAGATGGACGTTTATTATCTAAATAGAGTTTTAGGCTACATTGTACAGAGGCTAAGTCATTTCTGAGAGAGGCTTACCAGCTGCTCTCTCAGTGGACATTTCCAAACAAATTCATGAGTAATTACCTCTGTTTATAGAGACAAGACCCACTACTCACTAATTAGCCTTACTATAAATTATAGCATTTAGGCTCTCTGCAAGGGCTTATTTTGAGAACTGCTCTCCGTGCACGTAAACATATTAGACTTTAACAGACATAACTGCAAAATTAGCTTGTAACATCTAACATCAGCTGCCTTTTAAGTATTTTGTTTGAAGGGTCAAAGAGAAATTGTGTGTGAACAGGAATTTAACATTCCATATCTGCGGTTAGAAGTTAATGTTTCTGATACTTCTACATTCCTACCTGCTTTAGCAGGCACAAATTCTATATTCTAATAATAATATGAGCTTCTCGATAAATGCACGAGTTGTCAGCCATCCTCTCGCCTGTTCATACAACATTTACTAGGGATGCACTGGTATTAGATTTGTCACGCTGATAGGATAATTACCACATTATTGTTGCCAATACTGATGTTATAAATGACAAATCAACATTTCTGCATGAAACAAAATCCACATTATAATCCATATATGAACTGTTGTTAAAACCTGGATTAGTAATTCATTTAAGCAATAAAATACAATAATAATAAGCAAAAAATAGTTTGTTAATTCAGACATAACCATTACTGTAAACACAAGGTGTAGTTTACTGAAAGGAAAATTGGATTCATTCCATTTTATATTGTAACCATTTTTTAGCCTTTAATCATCACAGACAGCAACAAGAACAATTAAGTGTATCAGAAAACTCATAAGTGAGACGCTCCAAGAAAGAACAGAGCTGCAATCATTATTAACAAAAAAAAAATGCAAATATGTAATAAATATCCGTTATAATATAGGCTAAAATTCTATTCAGACTAATGCCGATAAATGAAAGAAATTCATATATACTATATGTGCTGATATATCACGCATCACTACTTTTTACCATTAGTTGGGTAGTGGACCATGTTTGGCATGCAGTTACACTGAAATTGCAGTGACCCAGGTGTGTGTAGTGCTGGAAAGAGTGTCAGTCCAGCAATTGAAATGGGGCTTGTAACACATTCGGCTGTGACATGATCATTGTTGGACTGTAGGCAAGGCAATGCAATCATACATCAAGTATCATTCATACATGGGTGTAAGCAATCAAAATGCTTACAGAATTGAAATAATCATCATAATAATAAAATTTAATAAAGCAATTAAATGAAAATTAAACACTCTAAGTTAAAAGTTCAATTAAAACAACATACAAAATCATTTAAAGTAAATAAAATAGTAATAAAAAGCAAAGAGTGCAGGTAGAAACACAATCAGGTGTCATATGCACAGCTAAGCAGAACAGATTTTAACTGGACTTAAACATTGTGAAAGTAGAGGCCTACCTAACAGTAAAATAGTGGGTCAGTCAAATATCTCTGTCGATCCAACGGCATCCAAGATTAACTATAGGCTCTACTATTCTCAATCATCTGGACTAGTCTCCACATGTAACGCACCACACAACAGCAAAATTAGAGACAGTGAAGTGCATTTCACAAAAGTATAACAGAGCACATGAGGACTAGGAAAAAAATGATTTTACTTAATCGCAATCGATTTGATCGATTTTTGCTTCTCTTTATGTTCTATGGCCATAAAATAAATCAACATTAAGTAAAAAATGGTACACCTTAAACTAATTGTTTTATGTATTTTTGCATTTTGTAATGACATGTAAAAAGCATAATGAACAGACTATATGACAATATACATTACAGAGGCATTTGTTTTCAGTCTTCTTAACCTTGTAAATGTTTGCCTGTTTCCTCTTACCATACTGTTTCTATCATCTGTCTGACATAAGCTTTCATGATTTTGTCCAGGCAATGCATCATATACAGTACTGTGAAAGTACAGAAAAAGCCTTAGTCCACCATTAGGGTCTCATAAGCAATTGTTATTTATCAAAATTAATCTCCTCCTTGTCATAGATTCTGATTTTTAAGTTACATTACAAGGTGACATTGCCTTGTGGAAGGATTCACAAGCTTCTGACTGCCATGGTAACATGTAGCACACAAACTTGAGTGTTGTTATAATCAATACATTGATTTTGAAACCAGTTAGTGAATGCCACTGCGTGTAGACGTAGCCAACAAAGTCAAATGTTTGTCACTGCATCACAGAGAAAGCACACACACATACACACACACACACACACACACACACACACACACACACACACACACACACACACACACACACACACACACACACAATGTAGTTATTTATCCATTGCTATTAAAGCCTGCCATTTTATAGCTCCATAGGATACAGTGGCAAGTATTCAATATGACCTTTCTTTTCACTTAAACAATTCGACTCTCCTTTTGACCAAGTTGCTTGTCCAAAGAAGCTTGATCTAGAATTGTGTTTTTGAAAGGGTAGCATATGAGAAACTTTTTTTGGAGGAGGAACTGGGTGAAAAGGCTAAGATATGCTTAAGCAAAGAAAGATCATCTGGGCATATTGTAGTGGAAAACCTGGACAGAAATGTCCAAACTGGACATTAAATAAATTCAAATACCAGGTAGGTGTAACTAATTAATTGGCAATTGAGTTAATAAGAAATTTTTTTTCAAAAAGTGGCACCACAGAAAACAAATCACAAAAAGTGTTTTTATAATTAATGAAAACAATCTATTTACAAGCACAGCCTGGTTGTAATAGCCCTTGTTTCTGAGTGTTTTTGTTTGGAGGATTCATCAGACGTGTGAGTTGTTTTCATGTGGATTGCGGAATAATTACTGTTTCACTCCACACATTTACTGTCATATGCACTCAAATAACAATCAGCCTCCCTAGACAATTAATCCGCAAACATGCCTACATATGTTGGTGACCCTACTTTCCCTTAGGCCTATGCAAAGATGATGCTCCTTATCTAAGCATGGGCACTTAACAAAAAAAACAAACACTTCACAAAGGAGACCAGTCCAAGGCATCAAGGCAAGAGAATGATTCAGACTCTGTGATTCAGCACATTTCACCTCAGCTGAACTGCTTGTTCATCTTAATGCTGTATGTGACAAAATACAATTTATGTGAATGTACTGCAGTGGAGTCTGATCTAAATGAACAACATGATTCAAATTCAAAGGCTAAACTTTTCTGCCATACAGAAACTATAAGGGTACACTGTAAAAACTGTGTGGGTCCGCATTGACCATATACTTTAGAAATACTGTTAAAAAATCAAGTTAATTTTACCATTTATTTAACAATCCTGTTATTCATAGTCCTCTCTGTTCAGCCCTGGAACAGTGCTGAAACAATAATAGTACTTCAGGTTCACTTACATATTTTCATTCACATACCTAATGGAGCTTGATAGTGTGGTCTGAACTAAATGTGAAAATGCTAGATCTTTTAATAATTTCACACTGTAATTGGCCTGATGCTGTGAACTTTACAAATACCCAGCTTTTGCATTTAATTCAGGTCTTTAAAAAGCATTGTGATATGTGCCATATCTGTTTCAAATACATTCATGCAACACTCTCTCATTCTTAGGAATGCCTACCATGGAAACCATATCTCATAAATGATATGTCAGGAATAATTAATGACAATATTAACTCATGTGGAAACTTTGTTTTATGAATTAAGTATAATTTCAGTATGGCTTGCTGCCAGGCAGCCCCAGCTTATGAAGAATGCATTTGACTTGTTTTATCCCTGACAAGCCAACATCTACAAAAAAAAAAAGACCTTTATTGGTTGCCTGATGCCCTCTAGGATTTTCAGCCTGAGTATAATGAAACGAGAAAGGTAGGGTCACCAAAAGTATGTGGTCTTTCTGTCCTATTAAAAAAAAAAACATAAATCAAGCAGATTGCCATTTAATCTCCATAAAGACACTCTGGCAGTAGAATGGATTAAAATATCTGTGCTGGTAGTGCTTTTACTATACAAGTATAAATGTCAAGGAGCCACAAATGCTCAATTATGCTGTCTGACACATAAATATCCTTGGTGGCAGCATTCGCTACTGGAACTGCCTCTGGAAGCAGCATTAACACAAAAACTGTCCATGAAGCTTCCTGGACTGGGGTTTTACACTCATGTTACTATTTGTCAAGCTAGACCTGGAATCAATATCCTTAAAATAAATTAAATGAGTAATATGTAAACAAAATATCAAAATATTACATCAATGTATTATAAAATGTATCTATGGCATTTTAAATACACATAGTAAACCTTTTTTTAATTTGACCAGCTATTTATGGCAGCTGTTTATTTCCAGAGATAAAAGACAGATTTTACTTT
>JAUZST010071523.1:0-21745 GCA_034779995.1 Parotocinclus haroldoi
CAGACTGGGATTGGCCTTTTTTAGATAATATACTGTTGTAAAGCTGCTTTGAGACAATGCTCCATTGTAAAAAGCGCCGTATAAATAAACTTTGATTGATTGATTGATTAAAATCTAATGATGTTTTAGGCCATATTAAAGCAAAATTCTAGAAATTCCAATATCTCACAAACTTTCAAAGCCCTAATGTCAGTAAAACACTTATCTGAATCCATGATTGTGCATGTTGTTCAGATTTAGTTGTTTGTTAGCTATGTGTGCACTGCTTAAGTACCTGCATCTGTTGTGCCATTGGACATAGAGGAATTGAGGGACTCATTGGTGTCGGGCCGTTTCAAGGCTGCGCTTCCTTCACTGTTTACAGCAGAGGTCCTGGAGGGGCTGCAGCCAAAAACAACAAACATAATGCAGACATTACACACGATTAATCACGCTGTGTGTGTGTCTGCTAAGCCATATGGTGCAAACCAAGTGTGTGTGAAACACTAAGCTATAATTAAGGGGTGCAGTTTAACCATAGTTTATATTAAGCTCGTTACGTTGTGCGTGGTACAGTATGTGTGAGAAAGGGGTGAATAATCATGTCTGTTGTAGTGGCAGATGTGTGTGTGTTCTCACTCACTCTATGCAGTGCTTCGGTGAGGTGTTGCTCTGGTAGAATTCATCTGCGTCATAAAATTCGTCCTCGCTGCTAGAGTAGGAAAAATCTGGGACGTTATGGGCAGGTACGTTCATATGACTTGGGGAAGTCACACTGCTGCTTGGGGCGGAGGGACCACTCCCTGTAATACAATATATGAATACAATATATGAAAAAAAACACACGCACACGCACACACACGCACACACACGCACACACACGCACACACACGCACACACACGCAAACACACGCAAACACACACATGGTCAATCAGTTAATTCCACCTACCAGCAACTATGGGCAACTATTTTTTACTATTTTAAGCGTAATCCATTTTATTATTATTATTATATTAATCCTTTTAGTTACATTTACTCATTTGGAAGACATTTTTAGCCACACTAAAGTGTTAAGTGGATCATTGCAATACTGGCTTAGAAAGCAGTTAAAGGTTTTGCTTAAAGGTAACGCAGTGAGTTTGTTTACATGCGATTTTCTTCGATCACAAGTGGATTTCTGCAATTATTTGATTATTCAAGTGGAAGTGTAAGTAGCATACTCCAGTCTGGAAATCAGTTTAAGAAATCTACTCAAGAAATCCAGCTGGATTTTATATCGGTAATCAGATTTCTTAGCGTACATATTCCCATAATGTGATTTTAACAGTTTTCTCAGTCTAAAGTACAAAGCAAAAACTCTGCTCGCCTTAATCGCCATAGATGCAAACTAACCTAGTGAACTGCACATGAACGATCGCATCTGAAAGTTTGAGCCAAAGGTTCGCATCCAGAGGACTTTCTGTACAGTACTTATATTTCTTACGAGATCTGGCAACTGGAATAAACACAGCACCTGCAAAAGGGCTACTAAAGCCTTTTTTGAGAAACTTGTACGCTTGAGGAAACAGAATATATTATAAGATTATTTTATTATTTAATAATTCAAGTTTAAAGATTACATCACAACCTCCAGTGAGATTATTCGCTGGTTGCAAAAATAAAAATCTGACGACTGCTCAAGTCATGGAAAGCCGAAGGTTTCCCATTATATAATTACCCAATCGCTTGTACACTCGTTGATCAAATTACTGACTAAATCTGATTTTCTGCGGATTAGCGGATTATCATTTGCATGTAAACACACTCACAGACTGTGCATGACCTACAATATTGCCCTATTCACAGAATAGCTGCACTGTACACATTGATAGATTATTTATTTTTAACACAATCCTTATGTTCTCATATCCAATTTTAGGTTTCTATAGTGTGACAATGTCATTCAATGTCTGAGCTGCTGTCACAACGTCTGACACAAACACACGTCACACCATCTTCCTGATCTGTTCTCAAAGGACTTCTCCTCCACTCTTTGTCTTGCAGTTTTCTCAGGCTGTACTAAAAGCTTCTGATTCTGTCAAACTCAGCACTTCTTGCACCACCTCAGCAGAAGCAGAGTGCGGACTATGGCAGCACTGCTAAAGTGTGGCTAGGATCCAATGCACCGAATGAAGATTTTTCTGCAGCCTCAATGCAGAGATGTGCTACACTTACAGTATCAAGACATGGTTAGGTTAAAAGTATAAAAGAAGATAGTAGTAGCTTGATTTCCATATTAAAGAAGCTCAAAACAACAGAAATTCTTTCTGCCCAAACTCTGATTTCCCCGTTTTTATGTCTTCACTGAACACGCAGATTATTCACTGACAATGGAAAAATGAGCCATTGTAATTTATAACTGGTAATTTTCCAGCTTCAATGATAAGAAGTGATTTCAGTTCATTCTCAGAACAGGTCTGGACTATGACTTGGCTATTAAAAAAGCAGTTGTTGATTTACTTGTGCGTTTTCATCGTTGCTTTATCCTATGTCCATAAAACATCATGCGTGAGATCGCCACCGCAACACGCTCCAGTAAACCCTTACAGTGCAATTCTTTTTGTGAGGTCCTTGGAAATGTAGTGCAATTCAAATGAGTTTTCTGAAGCAGAAGTGAAGCAGATTCCTAAGAATGTTCAGTCAAGGGTCTACTGGCATAAAAACCACAATAAGTCTGATCTGACCAGTCAGGACAGACTATGTTCAAACTGCTGGTACAAGTGGCCCAAAGCTGACTCGTTGATAAGTTGTTCATGTTGTCATTTTAAAGTGTCCAGTATCCAACACTAGTCTGAAAACATTATACTGACTCACTTGTGAATAAGAACACTGAGGAACCCAAGCCTCAGACGTTAACAAACAAAATGGAGCATATGGTAGCGATTCATAACCTAAAGCTGTTGTTCACATTACTGTTTAGTCAACAATCAAGCTACTCCAAGGAAATGAGATCGGGGACTTTCAAAAATAGCCGGGAAATCCCACAGTGCTCTGGATCTGAAGATGAAACTGAGGTTACATATGGGATAGATATCATACTTAAGAACCACACATAAAAGCAGCTCAGACTGGAATCGAAATGATCTGATTAAATGTGTTTTTGCTGTTTACAATGCCATGCAAAGAAACACACCGGTGTCACAGGAGCAAAGAAATGGGGCATTTGTATCTGCTGGGTGAGCATAGACTGGTTTGTAAGTCTGACTTAATCTGAAAGCACTTACAAAAACTGTGGCTTGGATCCGAGATAAGATAATGCGGCTCTACAGTGAGATAAGATTTTACTCATCTTAAACAGCAAAAAAAATGTGGTGAAAAAATGTGGTGATCAGTTTTGATACTAAATAAATCAATTTATGGGGAAACACTGTACAGCCTCACCAAATTGGGCTTATAACAGAGAACATGTAACCTCACAGAAGGAATCACAGACATTAAGTGATTTATACCTGCACGTTTATCAGCCTGGACTCTGAATGATTACTTAAGGTCTTCATCTGAGTCTAAAGTAAAATGGCATTACACAGAATATAATTTGACTATTACGGCATGGATGATCAGACCATACTTTTAGAGATATTAATGAAAAAATTGTAGGTCTTCCCCAGAGGTGGTAAGTACCTCATTACTTTACTAAAGTGCATATTTAAGTATCTATACTTTTTGATTATTTCTGTAACTTAATACCTGCAGCTGTTTCTGGTTTGTGCCTCATTATTTTGATTAGTTAAACTCGTCATTTCCTTTCTTGGTGTGAATTGACCATGTTTTGCTTTGGTGCGGTTTGCACCATTACAGTTTTGATCCCAAAACGATTTGGTTTTTACTAATGCACTCAGTTCTCCAGTGTTTTTTCAGTTTCTTAATAAAGCTGTGCTCCGTATCAGTTTCTAGTTTTCGTATTCCACTTTCAGCCCATGTACAACAGTTTGTAACACAGCAACTTCTGGACAAATCCAAAATAGGACTTTGTAATACTTTGTAATCACTACGCTTTAAAAAAAAAAAAACAGGTTTCTTTAGCTTTTATAACCTTATTTATACATCATTTACTTTTATCCATTTATCTATTGCTGAACACAACGGCTATCTATAGTTTTATCCATTTTTTCTGTTTTTTGTATTTCGAATACTCTAGTCAGGCACCTAATGAAGTGTAGGAAAACGCAGTTGCAGTGTTTCAAAGAGTTGATGATAACTATTGTTTGGGTCATATAGGTATTAATTGTTCTGGTGTACTCTGTTTCAAAATGTATTTAAATGGGCTTTAAATAAATATGTTTACTTAAAATACATTTACTACCATACACCTTTATATTTCTACTTAAGCAACTTATATAAGCCATAATTAATGTTTTACTTTAAACGAGTAACCATATTGAACAGATTAGTAGTATTTTTTTTTATTAAAGTGAAGAATTTCTGTACGTCTTCCATCCCTGGTCTATGCAAAGGACGTTTCAGTGCACAGAAGGTAGAGGAGCTTTAGGTTTTTGCTCGTTCTCAGCATGTATAGTGCAATCAGCCTTGCCACTGTTATACCTGTGCTGTTGGGAGTGGGTGTCTGAAGGCTGCCCATCACCGTGACAACAGGACCCACGGGTAAAGAACAAGGCCTCTGTTCTCCTTTACACACCTGAGCCCCATCTGCAGATTAAAAAAAAGAAACAGCCGTTCTCACAAACTGTGTAGTGCGTTTACAAATCTATAACCCAGTTTATTTTTGAAGCTATTCCACTGAACATGGCTTTCTAATACAAGCTGAAACACAGTAGAACTTTTGTTATAGTATAACTTCACTATACAAATGACGATTACAAACTTGTTTAGAGCAACACAAAATGCGTACAAAATTTAAATAATATGAAAGACCTGTCCAGTGGTGCTGACCTGTGGGGAGGGTGGTCTGCGTGGGCATGGCAATGGCACTGACTACAGAGGCGTCCAGGGGGCTGGGCTGGTGAACTCCATCCACTGGGTTTATGGTGCTCTACAGGGTTGTGCAGGCACAATACACATGAGCTCTCAAAAGACATGCTGACACACTTTTCACTCAGTGTTTATTTCATTTGGTAAAGCAGTGCATTAGGATTTTCCAGTCCTGCAGGCAGTCTAGGTTAAGATGTTAATTAATCTTTGTTTTTCTTTAGGTCCTAAAGTTTAGTATGGCTGTTTATATGGCAACGACACATCTTAATGAAACGGAAGGGCGAAGAGTATTAAGTTCCACTTGATCAAACTGACTAATGCAAAGGAACGAAAATGAGTTGATGAGGTCACCAAAGACTAGGATAATGAAAGACGTGTTTGGCATTAACTTCAGTGTGTCCGATCAATTATACAACTGCACTTCCGTCCTGCTTGAGTCACAGAATTAATCACACTGATTCTAGTTGCACCAAAATCACTGCAGCAGTGCTCTGCTATGTACAGTCACAATCCAAATACACAAACACAAAGGTGCATAAACCAAAATAATAAAATAATAAAAACGGCTTCCATGGCCAAGGCCATAAAACTCATGCAGGTAAAGAATGAGAATATTTCCAGCTCTAACAAACGCATTTGGAAGGACAAATACACAAAAGGGAAAACATGCAATGGCAGCTAAACAGGAATTACTGCACCAGGTGAAACATCTGGGTTTACTGTTTTAACCTTAGGCCACATATATTAATACGATGTGAAAAGGGTTTCTCTTCAGGGAGCTTCAATGAATTGATTTTTTTTGTTTGTAATTAGGACAGTACCTCGTTTTCCTGGATGGCAAATGTGCCTGCAGTTCTTAATTAAATGCCAATTAGGCAAAATAGACCCATGGTAATGGGAAGCAGCTGGGATTGGAGAAAAGTCAACAGGAAAGGTAATGTGAATAGCAGAGCAACAGGGGGTTCAGCTGTAAGCATTCAAGCTTGTTTTTTGATTTTCATATATTTTCCATATTGGTTTGACTAGGAGCTTAGTGCCGCACAACAAGCTGTATCTACTACAGCTAAAATGATGTATTTCTGTTTTGGAACTAACTAAAGCTAAGCCAGTCAATGCCCCAAACTCCTGATATACAATAAATCCAATTTATATGCTGCATATTTCCAAGAACTGTAAGAGCAGTTATTGACAGGATATGGTGATTGGTGGTGGCCACAGACAGTAAAAAGCCTGTGATCTGTGTGTCCTGCAAGGGTTGAGTGAGCAAGTACGATTAAAAGGGGTGGGGGGGGGGGGCAATTGAGGCAGGGGATCTGTAAAAATCCTCCATCGCTGTGTTAGCACTTTGGGTGACGGTGACAGAAGAGATCAATACAGTAATTTCTTTAGCAATTCAATTATTCCAATTGATTAAATACAATCGTGATATATCATATTTAGCTTTGATGAATTACATGGTTAAGCTCATTCACTGATCTGTAGCGCATTTTGTAGTTCAACATTTTGTTTCCCTGAATACTTTGTTATTCCCCTTTACTCTGCTCTATAATGGTCAGGGCCCCCACAGGACCACCACAGCTCAGGTACTATTTGGGTGATGAATCATTCTCAGCACTGCAGTCACATTTCTGGATGGAAAAAATTCCACTAGCCAAAGCTAGCCACCAGCAGCTTGTATTCATCGTCCTGTGTCGATGCAGATGTAGGTGTGTCCAATTAGAGCGAACAGTGGGTAGATAGTTTTTTAAAACTCCAGCAGCACTGCTATGTTGATCCATTCATACCAGAACAACACCTCAGTGTCACCACAGTGCTGAGAATGATCCACCACCCAAATAGTACCTGATCTGTGGTGGTCATGTGGGGGTGCTGATCATTGGATAGCAGAGTAAAGGGGACAACAAAGTGTGTAGAGAAGCAGATCTGTAGAGTCTGTAATTGTAGAACTACAAAGCGCATATATTGCAAGTGAAACTGGACAATGTGTGTCGAAACAAGGTGGTGGTCATAATGTTAGGCCTGATTAGTTTATACAGTACCGAATTTCCTAAAACGCTCGACCTTCACACGGACACTTGAGTCTGAAAATACATTCACTTTTAAAAGCAGAGGACATTGGACTGCTCGAATGTCTTACATCTGTTTTGCCTTCATCTAGCCTGGCAAGTTTCATGGATTGCCCTACTCTGCAAAACTAAACCACATAATTCACACAAGACGACACCCAAGAAGTCACACCCTTTATATTACAGCAGCTCAAGTTGGGAGTAGGCTTGTCATGATTCATTTTTCCCTCCATTTTATCCATAATTGGTCTTACAACATCCAAGTGCAACATGTACACAACCCCTCCGCCATGGGAGGAGAGGAGAGTCGGAGGCCAGCGAAGTGCCTCTGTACGACTCGTGTTAGGTACTGGACTTCTATAGCAAGAATGAATTCGTACGGGGGGCTATGTTCATGTACCATCTTTGACAGAACCTCAAACTATTGACTTGGGCCAATGTTGCAGCAGTAGAGCGATGATCCCTAATTTTGCCCTATCCACCCTCAAAAATGGCTCACTGCATATATGGAGGGACTGAATAGAGGCTTGAACGTGGATCCAGATAAATTGCCTCCATCCAATTTTACAAGACAAGGCAACTTTTCTTTTTGCCTTTCATATGTAGTAAAATGCCAAGGAGAGGCAAGACACAATAGAAACTTCATTATACAATAAAATACTATGACTGAACTACACTCCATACAGTGTGATACCATGGGACGAATAGTACATAGTTTAAATACGTTCATTAAATACAGCGATGGATAGGAAATAATAAAAGGAAATAATAAAAGCAAAGGATGAAGATTCAAACTAATGGCATTCATCATTAGCCTCAAACCTCTCAACCATGCTCCTCATTTCTGTCAGCATGTTATAAACACATGAGCTTAATCTATACTGGGAAACACCTTTTTAGCATTGCAGGCCACATACAATATTATCATCATATTTGTGTTAACATCACACGTAGGTTAATACAGATGTGTGGAATGGCCTAGTCGAACATCATTACGGTGACATTGCATCGTTACAAAGGCGCACGTTCTTAAACAAAAAATGGTTGATTAGGAATTTCGCAAAAAGGACAGTTCCCAAGAACTCCCCGCAATGAAATTAAGGTTCGCTTGAAGAAGAGTGATGAAAGTGAGTGAGTGAAAGAGAAGCAGCACACAGAGCCATTTTCCAAATTTAGCCGGCTTTACACTGACTGCATTGCCATAGAGTGGCCAATAGTAATGATTACGGTACACGATATACTGCGTTCGACGTTCTGTGCTCTGTAAGACCATGCAATGTAGTCTTCAAATGAGAACATCAATCAGCAAGTTCCAGCCTCACCCTAAAATTTGGTCGCACAAACCAAGCCCTTGCCGCGAAAGAATCGTAAGCCTTAAGAAACTTTGTGTCAAATTTGTGTAATTGTGGCTGGGTAAAAGTGATACGAAACATGATATATCCAAGCTCCAAAGCGTGATATTTTCCCTCCACATACTTAATTGTCACAACTTCTAGGTCCCTGCAAGTGAACAGAAAGCAAGCACAGGCTGTTACAGGCCGGTACATTTATGGGCAATTGTGTGTCTTTGGTTGCAATGGAATTCGACCATAGACAGACAATTAATCACATTATGTGCTCTAAGACACAGATTGCACAGAGATTGATTACAGTGTAAAGCCGGCTTTTAAAAGGCATGCACTTCCTGCGAACGGTTAATTTTGTTTTCCTCAAGGCTGAAGAAAAGATTGCACAGTAAAGTGATAGACGGTTGGCTGGTTTGAGGAAAGTCACAACTTACTATCAGTCCGTTTGCGTGTTGCTGTTCATTACTTTGATCCTTCAAATTTTGAAAAGAGAACAGGACTTGAGGAATGTGCAGCTAAAAACGGACCAACTCAACCATGATGTTAACGTTAGTCATAAAAAGGCTCCGTCTCTGAGACACCAGCACGTTAAAAAGTATTACAGTAACGGAAACATTTAATGAGAAACATTTTAGCCTCTTCACTTAATATGGGAAGCAGCTCTCCAAACCCTTAAAGTGAAACGTGTAGGAATGTGGCAAACTAGGTTGCACAATCACAGGCAAATCAAACAAAACTACAGGCATCACACCTTGTAAGTCTGTATATTTTACTACGACACACTTGTTCATTCAGAACAAAACAAAATGGCTAAAGAAAGGGTTTACCTTAGCAATCTGAAGCAGTACTATGCAGTGCTTGATAGATTCTACCATACTCTACAAGACAAAGCAAAAACACAAACACACAGCGTGAGCGCAATTTGACTAGGTCTTCTCTAAAGAAGAAAATGCCACAGCATACAGGGGAGACAGCTCTAGGGCATACTTACACAAGTTGTTTCCTTCAGGTTCTCGATTTTCTTAAAAACAGAATCAGCTGAATTAGATTGGTTTCTGACAGCTGGCAACACACTTGACATTTCAAAATTACTGCCCGGACTAAAGAACTCTAGGGCAACAATACTCAAAAAAAAGGGGAAATGAAAGGTAAAGGTGTGGAGTGTAATGCCTTGCTTGGTCATGGGATTCTTAGAGTAATGAAACTTCATACATTTTAAATTCTCGTCTGCAATATACAGAACTGTGCAAAAGTCTTAGGTCATCATTAGGTTTACTGTATTTTCTATTGTACAATACGTTGTTGGGACGCCAACATTTCGAACTTGGATTTGTCGCTCCATAAGTGAGCGTGAGGATGCTGATGGCGCGAGCATTTTCAGTCCAGCAGCGACACTGAGGTGGTTTAAAACTCCGGCGGCACTGATGTGTCTAATCCACTCGCATAAGCCAAACACACACACACACACACACACACACACACACACACACACACACACACACACACACACACACACACACACACACAAACATACCGCCACCATGTAAGCGTGACGGCAGTGCCGAGAATGAGCAACCACCCAAATTGTACCTGATATGTGGTGGTCCTGCAGGGGTCCTGTTCTTTAAAGAAACGGCATAGGGGACTAACAAAGTTTGTAGAGAAACAGAAGGACTACGGTCTGTAAATGTAGAACTACAAAGTGCACCAGAATACAAACAAAAAAAATACAGAACACCCAAGACTTTTGCACAAAACTATACCAAAGCTAGACTTTGGTAGCCTAGCGGTTAAGGTACCGGTCTCTGGACCAAAAGGTCCAGGGTTCAAATCCCACCTCTGCCAAGCTGCCACAGTTGGGCCCTTGAGCAAGGCCCTTAACCCACAATTGCTTGGATTGTAAGACTGTATAAGTTGTAAGTCGCTCTGGATAAGGGCGTCTTCTAATTGCCATAAATGTCAATATCTTCTTTGTTTGTTTACATTTGGCTTACATTCAGAGCATTTAGCAGATTCCCATACCCAGAGCAACTGTTCTAGATAGATCGAATTTTCTCTATCAAAAGGGCATTGATCACAGGTCCATAGTTGCAGCTTGGAGTACAGCTGGGAGGGGACAGAGGGGACAACCCTCAACCTTCTGGTCAATAGTTCAGCATCTTAACCGTTGCTCCACAGTTTCCCTGCTCTTTGCTTTATGATAATATTTAACTAGGATTTCATTGATTTTCAGTGTTATTTTAAAATGGCTACTGCCATAGACGAATGCATGAAACTGTTCAACTGGACATAACTATGTAGGGTAGCGCCCTTGTATATAGGAAGTAGGTGTGGATGGTGTTGAAGCACACAGGAACTACATGCAGATTATGTAAGTGCAAGAAATAACTGGAGAAGAGTAGGGTTGAGACAGACAGGGACCACATGTGAACAGTATCACTGAACAGGGCGAACATGGTGTCAGAGCAATCATCTCCCAGTTTATATTTCTCGAGAACATGCAGAAATTGCGTAGGCTTGGTGTACACATGCATGGTATGAGGATAGCGCTGGATCACATGGCAGAGGGTGGCACCAAGGTACATGTGGATTGGGAGACAGTTTTTGGGCATGTGGGGTACTTTGTGAAGGAACTTCACGTACAGATCTCTAGCACATAAAATAATCTGCCAGTTTTAAAGAGAAAGATAAGACAAACTGTCAGCAGGTATCTAAACTGACTTACTCTGCGTGATTCCTCATCCTTGCAGTCTTTAATTTTTTCATCAAAGAGCTACAGTAAAAAAGAAAGAGACAGAAATGCCAAGTAAAGAAAAAAAGTCCAATGACAGTACAAAAATAAATAATTCTACAGAACAACATTCATGTAATACTCAGGCAGCCGACGTGCAGTGCTTACCGTTGTTTTATTTTTATTACACAGAATAATAACGCTTACCTTTAATTGCTCAATCAGGATCTGCAAGTATGCGTCTGCTTCAGCAAGCTTTTTGTCAAAGTCTTGAACGCTGGGAACAACTGCCGTCTCTGCCTCCTGAAATGGAAACAGAGAGAGTGTGTTTTGAGTTATCGCCCTCACTGGAAATACCTCCATAATGTTCTTCCCTTCACCCTGTTCTGCTTTCAACTTTCACAGCAAACCATAACTGCACCCAGCATGTGTCCTCATCCACTCTAATGAGATTAGTCGAAATACACAGTTACATCAAAACAGGAATCGGACTGTAAGAACTGTGAAAGGAATCAGATTTTATTTGTAAGAAATAAACGGAGAGGAACGACTTGTTTGAAGAAAGTTTAGGTACAGACCAAACTTGCACATTTGTTTTTTCGATATTACTTCTGAGAAACCTAATCAGACAGTTTGGTGCCTACACAAGCAAATCAATTTGCCTAACAACAACAAATAAGTAATCATTTCTGTATACACGGTACTGAGGTGCAAAATTCTGAATCCAAAAATGTTCAAGTTGTCACCATTCTGACTATGCAGTCAGAAACTAACTACACTGCACTCTATATTGCAGTTTTCTTGAATTTAAGACCATGGTTTCCAGGAAAATCAACCAAACCAAATGCTTGGAGAAAAAAAAAAAACTGAATTTGCATTGAATGAATAGATTTAATTATTTAGTCACTCATTCATGTTTGAATGAGGGTATTATGCTGCTGTCAAGGACGAGAGTCGGAGTTTCAGAACTTACTAGGACTTGTCACATTATTTTGCCAGCATGCACTGCCCAAATACAACCCAAAGAGCATCCTGTGATCTAGTCATCGATCTGTCATCGAATGCTCCCATAAATAGTCAGGTGACTGTGGAGGACAGTCCATGACATTCAGCACTCCTTGATCATCATTGGTCTTCCAGAAGCATGAGCAAAGCTTTGAGGCGTTTATATTTCTGGACACATGCCGACACAAATGAGAGAAAATGCAAAATGGAAGCATTTTGACTAGTGGTCTAAAATATCTAAAAAAAAAAAACAGCTTCTATTTGTAAGTATTTCTATTGTGATCTACTAACTAGTACAGTGTCACTGCTAGTAGTAGTGAACTACTACTAACGACTTACAGCGGCATTGAAAGTATCCTTCTGCCACGGGATAAAGAGGTGCCAGGAAGGGATTAGCTTTGCTATCTGCAATGCTTAGGTAAACTCTACTGTCCAAACATCCAGCCACAGGCCTCAGAAGACCCAGGATAATCCACAAAAACATTCCCCATATCACAACTCCACCTTCACCAACTCTTGACCCCTGACAGTAAGACTTAATCGATTCATCCTGCTTGCATGATCAAATCAGGTGCAACTGAAATGTGGATTGATCTTATAAGGGGATCGCTCAGTCTTGCCTTTCTGTTTGCATTAGAGAGCAACAGGACTTGAAAATGGCTGTCTGTTGTTTCAGATCATCGGTACTTACGAACTACGTAAGTGTTTGACATGTTAGTTAGAGCACCAGACGTATTCAGCTGCAGCTTGCTTGACTGTGCACAGTCTGTTAGACAGACTGATCTTTGTCATCCTACTCTGACCTGATTGTTGACAAGTTGTTTACATACACAGGATCCAGGTTTGCTGGATGTTTTTTCGCCTCAGTCGCACCATTCTCTGTATTCTCTCAACCCTGCTGATTGAGAAAACCAGAAACGTTTTTGAAACACTGGCACCCCCACCTAGTCTAGTACAGATGATGGTCGCTCGATTTTCACATTCTAAGGTGAGCAACAACAACAACAACTCATTAAAATTGATTCAAATGAGGGCCTAGCGTGAATGAAAACCCTGAATGGAACAGACATGAAAAAAGTTTCAATTAATGAAAAAGGTCCTTTATAAGGTTAAAATATTTCCACATTTCTACTGGAACTTCTCCAAATATAGTCACACTAGCAAAAGATTATGAAATCAAGGGGTTCCCATAATTAAATGTAAACTCACAGATCAGATTAATAGACTAGCCATTGCAATTCCCTTATTTCATAAATAGAACAGATTTTAAATAGAATATAGAGATTCTTGTTTGCGGTTCTTTTCTCCCAGGGATAATGATCTAATGTAAACAATGATAACATAATTTAATATTGGAGTATAGCATGGAATAACATGCCATCCCACCACTCCATAGATATGGGTGGAAACTGCCGCAGTGTCTACCATTGCATGCAGACACCACAGGCCACAGGGCCAAGGACGGGTGGTCGAACAACACTGACCGTAACCCGGCCCCATGCCCTTAGCAGCACTAAGAATCAATGAAGAAAGTCCCTGTGGTCGCTTAGAGTTTAAGGTACTGTGGACTAGAAGGTCCATTCCACCAAGCTGTTGGGTCTTTGAGCAAGGCTTGGGTTGTAAGACTGTACAATTTAAGTCGCTCTGGTGAGAGTCTGCTAAATAACCAAATGTAAAAAAAAAGTCCTTTATTCTGTTCTCCAAAGGTCAGGATCCCCACAGGACCACCACAGATCAGGTACTATTTGGGTGGTTAATCATCCACAGCACTACAGCAATAGGTTGCTGTGTTTAAACAGTTTTAAATGCTGTTTACTCACTGTCCACTTTATTAGAGACATTACATACATTGCTGATCTTCCTTGCACATGTAAATGGAAGTGTCACCGAAAGAAGTTCATCTGTTGTTGCCCAGTTTGTGTTAGTCATTTTCAAATCCTTGCTCCCAGGATGATGTATGCAGGATGGTTTTCAATTTCCATTTCCAGCATTTAGCAGACGCCCTTATCCAAAGCTTACAACTTATACAGTCTTACAATCCAAGCAATTTGTGGGTTAAGGGCCTTGTTCAAGGACTCAACTGTGGCAACTTCGCAGAGGTGGGATTTGAACCTGGACCCTGTGGTCCAGAGTCCAGTACCTACCACAGTCCCAGGTGGTTGGTGGCTTTTTTTTGGCTTGTGGACTGTTTTTAGTTCAGCCGTCACAATGAGGTGTTTTAAAAACTCAGGCTGCACTTCTGTGTCTGATTCAATTGTACCAGCACTACTCACACTAACACATCACCACCACATCAGTGTCACTACAGTGCTGAGAATGATCCACCACTCAAATGGTACCTGAGCTGTGGTGGTCCTGATCATTAAAGAACAGAGTAAAGGGGACTAACAACCTGTGATAAGAGAAACAAATGGACTACAGACAGGACATGCATACTCCACATATTAAATACTCAGATGGCTCCAACTAAGTTTGAACTTTGGGAGTTTGGATTGAACCCACTACCTTCTGTGAATCAGCAATGAAACAAAAACAAACAACTACCCACCAAGCCACCCCATATATTTTATAGACAGCTGTCAGAAGGTCCTATTTAAAACTCAGGCTTGATTTAAATTGCTGACACCCCCATTTATACATGCTTCATATAATATAGGTCTACAACCAGGTCTCAAGCAGATGAATAGAATAAACTTACACACAGCACATCTAAACCTAACATATGAGTTTTATCATGTTTGACAACACGTTTTACTCGATACCAAAGACAATTTCTGGCAAAGTCTCTAGTATAGTCTCCAGTATCTAACCATTAAGAACACCTGCACTTTGCATGAGAGAACAGGAAATAGTCCTCACCATGCGTAAAAAAAAAAAAAGCTTGAATCTAAGGGGACAAAGAAATGAGCCAACTTTGCCATTTGCGTGTCAAAACCTGAACCGCTTCACTTTCACGGAATCTCATTTTTGGATGTTTAAGAAAGCAATATTTAACAATTAGAACCACCCGTAGCAATATGCAACGCTTTGACATAAACACAGAACATCTATATGGGCATTATTCACTAGAACAGCAAATAAACCACAAGAACTGAAACTAAAACCCCTCATTCAAAGACAGCACAGCATGCTACAAGGATACAAGTGTTTACATGCTTGTTCTTACACAATCAAGTACAGTCTCCTGCTGCTCCGCTGCCGTACTTACTGTATGACCAACTGAAACTGATTCAACAATCCCTAATAATAAAGATACTCACAGCACTCCCATCTTTGCAGAGTTGAGACATTAGACAAGTCTTTGTGTCTTTGTCCTGCTTTCTATCCCTCACTAGATCTCAGCACAAGCCAGTTTTATCTGATCATGTCTGAATCTGCTTCCAAGAGAACAGCAGCTCTTGAACAAGCATTTAAGAACTTCTGTTCAACGACTGAGCAAATAGGTGTTACAGTCTCAAGCAACTCATGACAGGAAACGCAGACTTCCTCAAATAAAACAAGAAAGAACACAATCCTACTGGACTGCAACGACTAAGGACAGATCGTGTCATTGGATAGCAGATCAGATACTTTATAAGCACGAAGCGCCGTGATTGGCTTTGACCTCATACTGCCAGACAAGTAAATATGCATGCATTGTCCGGTTAGCAATATCAATCATGAGATAGACAGGGCTTAATTAATAGGTAGGTGAAAAGAAACAACATGTTCAGAGTGAAAGAGCACAAGGCAAAGGTGTGGAACAGACCTGAAGAAGTGAAAAACAAAGGTTGTCTTGAAGTACAGGGTTGTGCAAAAGTCTTAGGCATTCTAAATATTTTCAGTTTCTATTCTGTTGGTCTTTTAGTGCTCACTGCACTTTGTAGTTCTAAAATTACAGACTGTAGTCCATCTGTTTCTCTACAGACTTTGATAGTCTCCATTCGTCTGTTCTCAGGAGAACAGGTCAGGAGCAGGACAGCAGCGTCACTGTTGGGGTGGTACGTTGGTGTGTGCTGCACTGACACGAGCAGATCAGGCACAGTAGTGCTGCTGGAGTTTTATACCACCTCAAGTGTCACTGCTGGACTGAAAATGGTCCACCAGACAAAAATGTCCAGCCACCAGCATCCTGTGAGCAGTGATTAGAGGATGACTAACACACTGTGCAGCACTAAATGAGCTACTGTATCGGACTCTGCAAGGTGATGAAATAAGATGAATGTCTAGAATAACGCGGACAGTGTCTGATCCAACCATACCAATGAATGATCCACTACTATTGTTACCCCCTAGGTTTCTGCTGTCGATACAGAAAGCTCTACATACACAACACACTGCATAGGAAGTAAGCAGCGAGGGCACTCAGCGGGACTTGAGACATACCCGATGATTACTCGGTAAAATTCAAGTGCTCCTAAATAAATATTATCATCATATAATATATTATATTAATAATATATCAACAAGGAGGTACAAGCTCTTGCACTTTACAACCCAAAATAAGCAAAGTTATAAGACGACTTCAACTTGGTATTTTTTGTAGCACGCATTACTGAACACCCACTTCTGATCGTGTTTCCATTCTTAAGCTGGCAATGCAGCCTATTCATCCAACCCTTTGATCTGACAAACAACTTGCTTGTCTGACAGAATCCTTTGGAATATTCCATGTAGTCTGAAAGCAGTCTGCACTCTTACCCGTAGCTGGAGTGCGTGGCGCAGGATCGTCCCCTCTAAAGCGTGAATCCACTTCTCTCGCTCATCGGCGTCTCGAGCTGAGGGGCAGACATCCAAAACACAAGCTGTTAAAAGACAGCACACATACAGAGAACGAGAGAGTGGGATGGATAGAGTGAGGGAGAACGAGACAAAGTGCGAGAGAAGCAGCCCAGGGGACCAAAGCAAATGAGGGCAGCAATGCTAGAGCTTAATATAACTGTAAAGGTGACTGATGACCAAGGTTCTGCTGTGGCCTGTTGACAGGAAGGGAAGGACAGAAGCTGACGCAACTAAGCATACACACACACACACACACACACACACACACACACACAACAAACCGCAACTACCACACAACACAGCCTACACGTAATGAATGCAATACATGCACACACACTGGCCGAAACCCACAGTTTAAATAGAATAAGGAATTCAGGAGCTGAAACTTTTTAAACCGCCTCTTTAAACTCGCACTACTTTCTTATAAACAGCTACGTTAAAGCTTGCCAGATTCCCCTTTTACTGGTTTTCTTAAGTCCACCTAACTGACATCACATTGACAAAGTATGCACCATCATAAAAAGGTGCAGCTTTCCATAAACGCCCGGGTTATGGTGTCGTCGTATAAAGTTCTAACCCATAAAAAGTCACAATTTAAAGATTAAATGTCAAATGTAATAAAGAGTCCCAAAATACAGAAGACACTGTTGATCATTTAACCATTTAGCAGATGCTCTTATCCCGAATGATTCACAACAGATAGTCTTGCTCAAGAGTAGCTGGTAGCTTGGCAGAGGTGGGATTTAGACTTTGGACTTTCCAGTCAGACAGTGGTTCATTTCACACATACACACAAAATAAAACATTTCATGGAATGAAATCAGTCAGTTGCTGGCACAATTACTAGTAGACAGATTTTCATTAAATATTTTTGGAGACTTTGCAATCCCAACATGCTGCCACATGCTGCAAATAGAAAACTATGTATTATGTGCTCACAATATGGCTGGACAAAATAGACCTGTATTGCCTATGAAGGTTTATTAAAGCTCTAGTTAGTTTAACTCTCTTAATTCCTTCCCTAACACTTGATGTGAGCATTTTTACACATTCTTTCAGGCAGCTTTCGTCTACAGAAACTGGGTGATTTTATGCAAGTCAATGCACATTTGCCAAATTCAACTGTAAAGTTACCCACGTTGATGAAAGATTAGGGAATTTCCCCTCTATACTGTCTTAAATGTCTTCCACAGAGAAATGTCGTCCGAAGTAGTCGTGACTGACAGGTTAAGAGTTCCAAAACACTCACATCAAGATAAAGAGAAATCTAACTGGGAACATACTTCAGTTGTTGACTAATCATGACAGTTTCTTGCTGTGGCAATTATCTGTCACGTGATGTCATGTTAATATGAATACTGTTATGGAAAACGCCGACGTCCATCTCTGTGATCCCAGTCCATTGTGGAGATGGACGTGTCACTTATTGCGATCAATTGACCAAGCCCCCCTCTCTTAGACACATCCCAGTGTCTGCATGCGACCCGGCAATAAGGCACTCCCTGAGTCCCTTTGGTGACAGTTTAGTATCTTGGGTTATCTAGTATACTAGGAAAAACAATGCCTTAAGGAATACAGGTCAGAACTAGACGACATGTGGCTTCTTCAGGGCTGCTTCATTACCAAGGTAAAGTTTACTCTAGCAACTGAAATGATGTCATTTGGATTCAAATCAAATGGACACTTTTGTTCAAAACCTGATCATTGTAAACAAAAAAGAAGTTTACTGAATATACACTATTTTAAAAAAAACAACTATACTGCTCACATAAATGAAAGGATAACTCAAAGTGAAATATCCCATAACGAAATATCCCCTAATTTTTGTGAGCAGTGTAGTTAAATGTTATATGGGCGATATGCATCCATCACTGGTCACTCTGCTCCCTAAATATCGGCCATTACAAAACCCGTATCGGTCGACTGCTAGCGCTGATCCAAGAGCAATTCTCTTTTCCCACAACTGCTTTTATTACAATGTGATAAGAAGCTCAGCTCGAACTTCACCGAAATGAAATATGTAAATGAAGCATAATAAAATAATTTGTAGTGTAGAAACGATAAATATTGTTTAATAAACTTAAAGGAAACACAAACTGTGATGTAAAGTGGCTCTCTTAAACGGTCTGACCTGCCTGTGAGATAGGAAAGTTGATAGTTAGCTCAGCAAAACAGCACAAAGCTTTCAAATACATTAACCAGATCCAGGGTGACAAGCGCAGCCGCCTCCCAACACGTCCACACACACACACGCACGCACGCACGCACGCACGCACGCACGCACGCACGCACGCACTCAGGTCTGCTGCGTCAATAACAAGGAAAGGCCTGTCAGGTGCCTCCTCTGCATCAGTCCTACAAGATCAGTAGCAAGAACAAACTAACGATAAGCACAAATACGGTAGTGTTCTATCAAATTTACCTGCAAACTCAACGAGTTTTTAAAACATATTATTCCAAAAATATTTTTGAAAACAAGTGGACAGAAGAGCAGTGAACGCTAATTTTAAATCAAAGGTTATTCCATTATTTAAATGTGCAGTGTTGTTACTGTTGGTGGAATTGGGATTTAAAAGTTAAGAAAAGTTGGGTTATTTGACTGTTCACAGAATCCTGACTGGTTGTCAATAGCGAGGGTGAAATACTCGCTCATAATTTTGAAAGCTCTCTGTCCACTTTCATTACCATGCACATAGCTTTCCACATAAATGCTGTTCAGCTTTTGTTACTACTTATTGTTTTAAAGACGAAAGCATCTTTTTGTCATTAATAAAGGCTGTTCAAGAATACAAATTGTGCTTTCCAGTATTAATACTCTGCATGCGGACTCCTAAACTGGACAACTTATGCTCTTATACAGTGAGAACGGAAAGTATTCAGACCCCTGTAAATGTTTCACTCTCTGTTTCAAGTTCATTTTATTTCTCATTAATGTATACTCAGCATCCCATCTTGACAGAAAAAAAAACAGACGTAGAAATTTTTGCAAATTTATTAAAACAGAAAAACTGAAATATCACTTGGTCATAAGTATTCAGGCCCTTTACTCAGTATTTAGACAAACAAATATCGCAGCATTTTCTGAGGATTTTGTTAGTTGTGATAATTATTATATTACAATATTCTGGCAGGATATATATTTTGTCTAATGTATTGCAAAGCTGTTTTAACCCACCTCTCTTTCTATTTTGTGACGTAATTAGCGATGTTTGCACATTGCCGACTTTTGCGCAACATCCGTCTTCTCAAAGCCAAACAACATCCATGCCAGTGAGGATGAGAAACATCTAGCAATTAAATCTAACGACAGATGACGGGGCCCATGGTGTCTGTATTTTGTCCCCTGACACAGGAGTTCAGTCTTTTTAACTTCGGTCGTGTGTTTTAGCTAGAACGCTAGCTTGATTTGCGGTGTGGTGAACATGTAATCTAAACTAGCATACTGCAGGCACTATATAATACCAGTTTCTGATGACATATGAATTCACAAATATGTGAACTCTTAAGTCATGTTTTTGACAGTTTCTTACAAAGCGAGTGGCATATTCAGTGGCAGATTGCACATTGTTAAACAACAATTAAGATACATGTGTTATTGTAGACGATCCCCCAAGATTGGTTCAAGCGTTGGCTCATAATCATATAATCGTACTTGCTGCAGATTACAAACAATTTTTAAAAAATGAATGGGGTTTTTCAACATTTTCCCAAAATCATTCTAAATTGGAATGTAAGGAACAGTGAAATTCAGCTTTTATTTTGGCAGGCCTAATGGACACATTACCACGGTTTAAAGAAATGTGAAGTCTCATCGTGTTCTTATATTTAACACGGAGCTGCAGACTGGCTAAATATTTAAACGCTTAATTACACCTCTGTGCAACTGGCTAAAACACCTCTGACATTTGGCATTTACAGTCCAAAGAAAACTTGACCCATCCCTGTATTAACTGTCACTAAGACTTTGAGGTTGTATGAAAGGATTCTCTGCTACATACCTGACAGCACAAGAGTTCACTCCATATTGTCCTTATTCGTGATAAATTGGCTGAATGAAAGTAAATGAATCCTGCAGCAGGACTATCTTAACACTAGCTCAATGCAGGTACATAACCTTAGGAACATTTTAGGCTGGTACTGCCATAGTCAGCATTATAAAACTACACAACGCTCTGAAGACATGACCACAATCACATTACAAGCGAAATTTGATCTTTCCTTATTTATAAGCACAGTGAAGGAAGTCCAGTGAAAAACAATAAAAGGAGAGAGAGAGAGAGAGAGAGACTGAGAGAGAAAAGACAGAAATGACTGAAGATGTTGCTGAAAGCACGTACTGTATATAATATCTAACTACAGTTAACTATTGAAGGGGAGGAGAAGGAGACATAGCCAAGCACATGCTCCTTTATTCCTCCATTTTAGACATGTGCTGATATTCTTTATCATCTCTGTCATTTCTAAGGGTGCAAAATCACTCACTAAATGGGCGTGTGCCCAGTGCACAGGAACATGCCATTAAACAGGACATTGTCCAAAATGGATGACGTAGTCATAGTCTTTTTATGCTACAGGTCTTAAATATAAAGAAACCTGCATACAGATGATATGTAAACGCAACAGAGACACTGCATAAAAACATGAGCATAATGCTACCATCTGCAGCTACCATCCATATCCTCACTAATGGAACACAATAATTCTAGAAAATACATTCGTGCCCTGTTACAGCCCTGTGTAGAGGAAAAACCCTAACACTTAAAAAGATAACAGGGTAGACCTGATATGTTCGTTTGCCGTAGGCAAAAGAGGAATTGATAGATAGTATTGCAAACAACAGGGAAGATCAGCCACTAAACGATGGAATGCAAGGCAGTTTGGGGGTGGG
>JAUZST010071534.1:0-21745 GCA_034779995.1 Parotocinclus haroldoi
TAGTGTGTGTGTGATTCTTAATGTGCTCTTGTAACTGAAAAATCATGGTGTTGTGTTTCTCTTGGAGGGAGTGGTATGTATAACAGTTTAGGCTTTGTGTAGTGTTCTACCATCAAACTCATGTTTTCATCAGTTTTCATAGTTGTCTTCTGAAAACACCCTTTATATTTCTATTACAGTAACATTAAAATACTTTGTGACTGGTATTGTTAACAACCATTTCGAACGGTGATCTGTTTTACATTAGGTAAAATGGTTGTTAAGCGGTACATACCTGTTCATAAGTAACGCAAGCCTCTGCTAAGAATGAGTGAACAAGCATACTCCCCTTTAAAAGTGGTTTGCTGTGCATCACTCAGGAAATATAAAGGACACCTGTTGACTACTGTGTGCTTTTTGTACATTTCAACCCTAGTTAACTGCTTAATGCAAAACACGGAATTGTTGTATGACTGGGAACTAATGTTGTTAATGCAATCCAACCTGCTTTCTTTTTTAGCCAGTTAGGCATGGTTTCATTATAGCTGGCTATCATTTTTGTAGCCATGTAGACACATAGGGGCACCTAATATCTGGAGGTTGATGGCGTATTATTACATTTTAAGAAATGCTTGTATGTGCAAAGAAATGTGTAACTTACTGCGGATATGAGACCCTGGGACCACTGCCCATCATCTACAGCATTAGCAGGAACAGAGCCCACCTAGTGAAGCATACACAAGCAATGAATGCAAACGTATTTGCTCTGGCTAATTAGTCATTTGACTAGGCAAATCAGAACAAAAATACTGAATACTCAGCAACATAATCTCACCTTGCCCTGGGCTACCAGTTCCCTTTGTGCAGCTGATGCCGACTTTACCAAAGCACTGGTTGCTGCTGCTATGGACTTTGCTGCTTCCAAGATCTGCTCCTCAAAGTCCAGTGATTCATCGGCTTGCTGCAAACAACAAGGTGCAGTGATTACAACATCAGAAAAAAACTTAAACAGCTATCAGACCTTAAAAAATACATTATGCTCAGGTATTCATTTTGTGGGATGGAACCTGCATACAACTTGAGGGTGAATGAGACAACAGTCTCTGTACAATGCAGCCAATGAAGCCTGAGGTCGTTCATTCTGTTTAAGGCTGACATCTAGCGGCATCGAGGAGCAATTACATAATTTTTCAGTCCTGAATTGCTCCACACATGGCCGGCCGATTATGATTACTTTCCAGAACTTAAGACAAACCCTTTACATCGTGTCTGCAAATGGATTTGTAGTGATAACACATCTGGAACTAGTGAACATGCCAGTCAAGTACATGCTCCTTTTCACACACAGCACACAAGAGCATACGAGTCTGGAGACAGGGCGGGACACTGTAGGAATATGTTTGATATATAGTTGGACTGAATAACAACCTAATATATCAAACATATCAGACAGAGCCCTGCAGTAAAGACTTCCAGGTTTAGCTGACCTCTAGAGCATGAAGGAGAGGAGATGAGGACAGCTGAAAAGATAAACAAAGGTGGTAGGGGGTGATGAATGAAAACTGGCTAGAGAAGACCAGGGAGAGTGAATGAAATATGAACGGAGAACACACATCAGCAGAAGGCAGGTGAGGCTGCAGGAAATATGAAATGAAGTATGAAGATAACAGAAAAAAGACAGTGAACAGGCACAGAGTAGCATGGTCAGTGTGTTCAACTTGTCTGCAAGGTTGCCTGAGAACCCCTTGCCAAACTCCCTAAAATGTGTATACAACTTTAAAGCTAAAAATGTGGAAACAAGGCATGTAAATGTCTAGCAGCATGCATGATACCACAATGAACAAGACCACATCTCTATGAAAAAAAATAACCTACAAGCTGGGTGTTGGGTAGACTGAGAATCATCAAATATGATCTCGCTACCAACAAATTTAACCCCCCAAGAGCATGTCAGCGCTTTCAGCACCTTATCAACTATATTGTGAATACCAGCCCAGCACATGAAAACACAGGCTTAAGGATTTTTCACACAGCCTTTTGAAAAAGAACAAGTATATTAATGCCATCCTCCGTTCGTCCTTCAGTCCGAAACTGATTAAAAATATTGCGTCACAGTCCTTCAGAGTCTAATTTCATACATATATACATATATATTCTCCAGTAGACCAATAGAACATCTTTGGTGGGAGCTGAAACTCAATGTTGCCCAGAGATAGCCACGAAACCTGAAAGATCTGGAGAAGATCTGTATGAAGGAGTGGGCCAAAAACCCTGCTGCAGTGTGTACAAACTTGGTCAACTACTGGAAACGTCTCACCTCTGTAATTGCAAACAAAGGTTTTTGTGCCAAATATTAAATTCTATTTTTCTATTGTATCAAATACTTATTTTATGCAATAAAAAGCAAAATAATAATTTAAAATCGTGCAATGGATTCTCTGAATTTGTTTTTAGGTTTCATCTTCCACAGTTTTACCTACAATAAAAATTCTGTGTATGTGCGAAAACTGGATAAATCGGCAGTGTATCAAATAATTATTTTCAAGTATATATATATCACTACATTTTACATTCCAAGTTATTTCATGTGACTGTGGTATAATTGAGGTTGACATGTTGCGTCTGAAATATGCACTATTTAAGGTACAATTTATTGTTATTATTATTAGTAATGTACTATTTATGTAATGTACTCTGGATGGCGTGTACACATTAGTACTTATTTCATGACTTAACAAACAAACAGTTGACAATAATGTGTTATAATAAAACTTAATTAAATTTTTATCAGACAAATGCGGGGGTGTTTCACACATGACAAGTAGCATTGTCAGCTAAATTAAAACATTACTACACTGTATTTCTTGTCTTGTGACATCACCTGTAGGCTTGTTGGTTTATGCAAATAAAGGTCAAGATGTCAGAATTCCCTTATTATGTTGCTCACTGCTAAACTATATAGCGTTCTCCCCAGAAAACACTAAATAGTGATCACTGAATGGGTAAACAAGTGGACTATTTCATATTGCTAGTTTCTGGCATCAGTTATTGTTCTGCTGAGCATCTGAAAAGGTGAAATGAAAGAGATTATAGCATGATCTTTAACTGCCACCAAGTGTGCCAACAGCTGTAGCAAGCAGATTAATGAACTACTCTCAGACTGCGCCACAAATCCGATTTGTCTTCTAGCAGTGGTGGCTCATTACTTAATGATTTGATATACATTTAGTATTTATTTAATTAACATCTAGGCCGCCCATGGAGGATGGGTCCCCTGTTGAGTCTTGGCCCTCCCAAGGTTTCTTCCTACCATTTTAGGGAGTTTTTCCTTTCCACTGTCGCCATAGGCTTGCTCAACTTGGGACTGGCCTTTAAGGTCTTGTATTACTGTAAAGCTGCTTTGAGACAAATGTTACACTGTAAAAGGGGTAAAAGGTGCTATATAAATACAATTGAAACTTAAAGGTATTTAATTAATGATCAGAAGTATGAGGGTTGAAGTTCTACCAGTGCAATTATGCCACTATTGAACTCTTGTGGAAGACACTTCATTGTGCATGGATTCTAAGCTTTCGATCAATTCCATGTCGTTTCAAATAAGGAAACTGTGAACTACTTGAGCTAAGGTTGTTCCATTGGTGTGCAAAACAGCATTAGCAAAAAAATACTTTTTTATTTTAGGTCCGAGATCTTTATCTTTAAAACTCAGAATAGTAATAGTAGTAACAGAATAGTACTTATTGATTCACTTTTACAGATTTCAAAAGTAGGGGTGACATTGTTTGTGGTATGATTTTAACTGTTGAAATGCCAGCAATAACTAATGGGAAATTGCTATGAAACCAACAAGATAAAGCTGACCTTGCTGTCAAAGGTTTGATTTTATGCTTAAATTGCTCATAAAATAACCATCAAAATACCTAAAAATGCAGAAACAAAATACTGAATAGAATCCAAGCCTTCACTCTTGAGCCTACATCAAACAACAAAGTATTTTCGATATTGCTGTAACACCCATTTTATCAGCCAGGGGTACATGCATAGTAGGCCATGTGGAACTGATTTGACTGTTATTTTGGTGGTCAATATCTTGACTCTAAGAAATGGTTGGATGCATACCTTAGGCTTAGCTCTGGGCTTCAGCTGCTCTAGTTTCTTAGCTGCAGCCTCAATTGATGCAGCAGCTCCCAAAAGTTCCGTCTCCGCAATCACTGTAGGATCTTCTGGGTCTACCCATTCTGAGCCTAGCATGGAGACATGGGTCACAGTTGAGGATACTTGCATACAATTTAATTAGAAGATGTCTTCTTCACTGGCATTTCAAGCAACAGATGACTACATTATAAGTACCAAATAAAAAAAACAGCTAAATCAAACCATTAAAACTATGTATGTAGTATAATATAGTGATTCATAGATTTGCTTTTATTATGATGCACCATGTTCTACCACCAAATATTTACTCACAGGTTCTATACATATTTATTAATATGCGACTTGGGCACAGGCCATGTCCTCCAGCTAACTGCTGCTCAGTGTGTGAAAATATATTTATATTCATAGCATTTGACTTTCTGTGTTGATGATTCTGTTATCCAGTGTTACAGAACTGCTTAAAAATCTGGAACATCCACTTTGGCTGCATCACAACTGTATGCCACTGTACTATACACATTTCTGGGATTCCTTGAGGCGTGTGGGCGAGCTTCATCGTGATGAAAAATGCCAGTTGGCGGCCCGGCTATGAGAGGCACCAGGATGTCCTGCACATATTGCTGAGCTGTTAGTCTTGATCGTATCACTACTAGGGGTGACCAACGATCATATGCGATGGCTCCACAGATCGTCGCTCCAGAGTAAAGCATGGATTAAAGTGCTCACCATGAGGCCTCCATACATGAACATGACCATTGTCAGATCCTAAAGAGAACCTGATTTCTTCGCGAAAGACAATACGGTTTCAGTCTGTAGCAGTTCAGGTTCCTCATTAATGATAACACTGCAAACAAAGACGATGGTGGATGTCTGTCAATGGCAGGACGTGTAATGGGTGCCGTGAGAACAAATTTCCTTCTACTAAACACCTGAAAACAGGAATTTATAGAGAAGGTGCCTTGTTGATGAACAATAAAAATGTTGGAGCTTCTTGTGCGTATTGGTGGATAAAAAAAAAAACCTCTCTATTGGTGGTCTGTCTGGGGTGCCTGAAGGCTGTTGAAATGTGCCATGTGTGTCAGAACGGCCTAGATGGTGGTCAATTCATTGAAACAACCATCTTGTTTTTCTCAGTCAAATTATGCACCCTCCCTCTAACCACACGTGGTAAGTACCACTATAATGTTTGAAGTGTAGCTTACATTATATGCATTACAGTAATTCTTTACAAACTTTTAAGTGCCTATAAAATATCCCTTTATTAACAGCCTCTATACATATAGATATGGTTTTGAAGATTACAATGACAGCTGGGAAACTCAACCCCCCGCCCTCCACTTCATGCGGCCTCATACTTACCTCCATCTGCAGCAGAGAAAACAAAAACAGTGACATTAGAGAAGAGAAACTAAGAAGCTCATTGTACCAATGACAGAATTAACTCGAAACAGCTATACATTGCTCCCAAAAAATAAATTTTAAAATATCCTTAACCATATCTCTTAAAGCCTGTTTTACCCAGATTTTGATTTCCATCCTAAACACTTATCTAATGGTAAAATCCTGCTCCACTGTGTTTATACTATAGAAATTGGTTTGCTTTATATAAGAGACAAAAGCATGCATTGCTCATTTGAAATGGGTTAAGCCACTGCTGATAATACTAGCAACTTGTCTCTGCACAATGCAGCCAATGAAGCCTGAGGTCGTTCATCCTGTTTAAGGCTGGATCATCTCAGCAGGAAGCAAGAGTTGGGACACTTGAAGTGTATGTGACTATGGTCATCTGACTATATGCAGTTAACCAGTAAAGCCAGTGACACAAATATTTTTCCTGTTGTTGTTTCCATATTTTTTTTTGCATGGTGTTTTTTGACAGTTATTTAAATGTGCCTCTTAAGTCACCATTAAAATACAATATGAAAAGATTTAAAGGCTTAGAATAAGATTTTTAAAATGTTGGTTACGTCGCATACGGGCTTAGATGCCCCCAAAACAACAGTTATTCAAAGAGCATTAGGATTCAAACAATATTGTTGTCATTATTAATACAAAACTCAGAAAAAGGACCACCACGTATTTGGTCATACCGCTCAGCACTACTACATACAGTACAGTGCTTTACTCAGCAAAACTCAATGTGTGGTAGGAACTGCTAGCTAGAAGTTAAGATGCTAACATGACTGTTAGTGTTGTGCACGTGTTCACCTTTCATGGTTTCAGCTGTCTGGATGAGCTCAGTGACTGAGCTGGCAACTTTCTTTGACAGTGCAGCTAGCTGCTGCCTGTGTTCTGATGTAGGTTTCTGGAGAACCTAAATTTGAAATACAGCCAACATATTAATTTTATATGTAGTTTTATGCAGCCTTATATGCAATTTCCCTACATTAATATTTCTGATAGTTAATAGAAATCTTGAGATATTCTGAAATGTAATGTTTTAAATAATATTCTGTTGATGTGTTTTACCTCTGCTCACTGCAAATCCGACCTAAAGTCCCATTAAAACAACATTTTATTGCATTAAGCACTATAATACACTGCTCAGAAAAAATAGTGGATGTTTAATTATGGGATATTTCAATATCCTCTAATCCTTGAGCAGTATCTATGAAAAAAATAATTTTCAATAAATAGACATGAGAGGATAGAGAGGTACTAAAATACCAATATCAAAAACACATATTTGTGAAACTGACCTGTGTTTGTGAGACAAAGAGTACAGGATGCAAATTTGTTGTTTATAGATACATGTACCCTCATCGTCATAACCACATAAATCAATTTGAATAACTACACACACATTTTCAATGCTGACCTGCTTCCCTGCGTCAAACAACGATTTTTTTATACTTTGGGAGCATCTAAACATTCTGATCCATAGCCCTGTTCTGCATTGTTACTGGCGATGTATTTAAAAAAAAATTAACTCTTGAGCAGTGCTGGACGAGAGAACCTAGCTCACAATCTCTCTGTTCTTGTGATTAGGTCAGGGCTCCGAGCTCAAGTTCTACCACACAACAATCACCCAACCTTGCCTTTATGGACTGAGGCACACTCCTGCTGCAAGTAGAAGCATGTAGAAGCATGGCATTATGTTTGTTTATGCAAGAGCAGGTTTGGCGACCACCAAATTTCACAAACTGACTTTTTTGCAAAAGTGGCTATTATAGAATCACTCAAATTCAGTGAGCTCTTTAGAATAACCCATTCTTCAAGTGTGTGCAAAGGCAGACCACATGGTTAGGTGCTTGTTTCTATACGCATGTGACAATGGGCTTAAATAAAACATTAATTCAGTGATTAAGATGTGTCCCCCAGTACGTTTGTCCAGTGTATAGTACATTTTGTTTGCCTCATATCTGGTTGGATGTAGACTTACAAACTTAATCTAATTGTCTGGTTAAATATCTATTGCATAAAACACTAAATAACTAGAACATAAAAGTGCCCTTGGCAGAGGACACACCAATTAGCTTGTCAAATATATCTTGCATACTGCAGCCAGACTGAGAAACTTTAGACCAGAGATGCATAACTAAGACGGTACAAGATTGGCCTGAGTGACTAAAAGCACACGAACCAGAAGGACATGCTCAAGCAGGTCGATGTATCCGGTGGAGCATTCAAGGCCATAAAATTGGGCTTTGTTCTTCACATCCTCAGGCACCTCCTGATGAAACGCAGCTTGCTGAGGGAGACAGACACAACATTAAACACAGAGCATGTGATACCTGCACATTACACAAAATCACTGCAGGTCTCTAAATTAATGCTTAGTCATTCAAGTCATTGAAAATGAAGCTATGTTCAGTACAACTAGTCTGCTACTGCTGTTTGTGCAGACTACTTGGAAGTGGTAGATTATTTAAAGTGTAACCCTTAGTGATCTTGGGAAGTGATTTCACACTACCATTAAACTCTGTGATGCTTTCGTCATTTCTGTTGTTAAAGTTGCTAAATTAGGAGTGAGGGGTGTGTAGTGTGCATTAGGATACATGTGTGTGTATTGCATTTATCTGTGCCTATGTGAATGAAAGGGAGCGAGAGAGAGAGAGAGCATGAGAGACAGAGATATGATAATTATTAGCACCTTGCAGGTGAACAGCATGTCAGAGATAGCTTTGCGGCTCATGTTGGCAGTGGAAATGACGTCCTCCTGCTGACCCGAGTTACCTGCTGCCACAGCCTTGGCTGTAGCTACAGTAATGCCCTTGGTCATGCGGATGAGCTCTTCTGGTGTAGCACACTTCTCTGGAGTGTCCTTGGACTGGAAAACCTGCACAAAAGACAATGCATTCAAACCGACCTTGCAACTTGGTTCAGTTTCTCTATTGTACCTAATAATGGTTTTAAGTCTATTTGTGTTTGAGTTTAGTTTGCTAAGTTACAATGGCGTATCCAAATATTTTTGGATATTACGCTTCAAACATGTCTGCTCGTATGTAATCCGTAACTCTTACATGTCTGACAAAAATGTCTCAAACAGGCACAAACACTTCTTTTTCTAAGAAGAGTAAAAACTAGTGGGCTTTAGTTTAGACTGGTTTAAGCAATGGAAAATGGACGTATATAGTCATTTCTCAGGTTCTTTATTAGAATACAACTGGAAAATGCAGACAAAAAATGCAGTATTTAAAAAAAAAAACAGCTTCTGTAGACTGCAGTGGAAAGTATTTAGTTTTCCTGAATCGCTGATACATTTTAACACTCTAGGGAAACGCAGTAACTCTACTTTTACATTTAGGTGTCAAGACATCAAAATGTAAAATAAGTGACGGTCTTTTGGTGAAAGTCCCAACAACTTGCAGGTCTCCTGCAAAAATACAACCTCTGTTGCTCGTAAAACCATTTAGTGTGTAAACTTATAACTGATGTAAGATACGCTGGGACATACGATGGTACTTTATTTTAGAATCATTATGAAATGAATAAAAGCCTGGACAGCTACAGACCTCTGATGAAAAGGATGTATGATAAATCCCTTTGTGTTATTTGTACATAAATCATAACGGTTCCTAAAGTTGTAAAATATGTTGCTGTATTAATAACAGCTCTTCAGCAGAGACAGTATTGTCATTGTTAGGTTTAGTATAGACTGTTAGACTTGTTAAATGCTGCTGGTTTGGCAGAAACCTGATAAGGAGCATCAACTCATTAGTGACGAAGCTGACCATAGATGCTGCCCGCTCTGATAAGCACAGCAGGAGACTCCAGTTGCCAAGAGGTGGAACACAGGCAGTAAATGCTCTCAACGTATTCATCAATGTACAGCAGTATATGACATGTGGACTTTGGAGCCTTTCTGCTGAGCCATAAATCCTATTAGACTGCACCTAACTAATCCCAATTTATGGCCAGGAGGGAATAGGGATAATGCATATTAGCATAATTTAATTAGATTCACTTTGAACAAATCAGTCTGACATTTCTGCCATGTCGCTGTTGTTTAGAGAAAGTTAATGGGGTCTGATTTCATTAGATCCATGTAGGACTGATGTTTGATTCATGACAGTTAAGTATTCAAACAGATGTGAGGCCATTATTTGACGTAACGAACAAAACAATCGTAAATTGTGACATACAGTCAGCTCCTGTTTGATGAACTCAATGGTAGCCTCAAGAGCCCTTGTCCCACGAGTGGCTTCATCTTCCACTGCTTTTACTGTTTTTAGCAGAGATGTCACATTGGTCACCATCACCTGAAAAACGAGAGAGAGAGAGAGAGAGAGAGAGAGAGAGAGAGTGTGTGTGTGAGAGAGTGAGTGTGTGTGTGTGTGTGAGTGAGAGTGTGAGTGAGAGAGAGAGAGAGAAAGAGAAGAGCACACAGCTAAGTAGAGTGCATTGAATAATATATGATGTTAGGTTCTTCAAGGTAAAATGGAATACAAGATATGAAAATTACCCGTAAACCAGCAGAGGGAGCAGTGATAACAATAAAAGAAGGCTTGACAAGAATCCTAGCAAGCATGCACTTAATTTATTGTTCTTATTATCCAATATTTAATTAAACAGAAAACATTACTATAAACATTATTTTTAAACATTAACATGGTTTATGTAACACTTATTTGACTTGCATGGCAAGACCTACTGAGATTACTGATGTACTCCAAACATGCACTGGTGCTTGCAAGTTTGGAAACCCCTAGAATTTTCTATATCTCTGAATTAATGAGACTTAAGTCCTAAGATTGGAGAAAGAAAGACAGTCCTAAAAGTAAAATAAAAATAACCCAGATAAACAAATTAGATAAAAATGTTATAATATTTATTGAGGAAAATGATCCAGTATTACATATCAGAGACTTGCAAAGAGGAGTGATCTTCACAACGTGCTCGTGGATGTGCATCATGGCTTAAACAAAGGAGATTTATGACAATCTCAGAAAGAGTTGGGGTTGAAAGGTTACAAAAGCATCTCTAAAGAATTTGGACCAACCCCCAGACAGAACGTGTACCAGTGGAGGTAAGAACTGTTCTTCACCCCAGGATGGTAATATTGCCATGACTGATTCAACAATGAATTTTGAATTAAACCAGCAAATTTAGAGGAAAATGTAAAGACTTTTTTCCAGCACTGAATCTCAAGAGAAAGTGGGTCATGCAGCATACCAGAATACACAGTTCATGTCAGGAAACCCACCAACATATCAAGGCTGAAGCTGTACTGTATAGTGGAATACACAAAAATCCCTTCAAGCTAATCAAGACTCCTCAGAAGGAACTGAATAGCAATTATCAGAAATGTTTAGTTGCAGTTATTGTTGCACAAGGGGGTCACGCCAGATCCTAAAAGCAAAGGTTCACATACTTTTGCCACTTACAGATATGTAATATTGGATATTTTTCCTCATTAAATCAATATTTAAAAAAAAAAAATCACAATGATCTACTTTTGGAAATTGTGTACAATTTTAGCTCATATTTATAAAGCCATATAGAAAAAAAACATGATCTGTTAACTATGCCATTTTTGAGGTTAAACCCAGTAGGTAAGGCTTAGGACTACTAATCTTAAAAGTTGTGCAAATCCAAGTTTTGCCCAGCTTGGTCTATTGGGCCCTTGGGCAAAAAAAATGCTCAGTTCAACAAAAGTCTCTCTTGATAAGGTTTGCTAAGTGCTATAATCGTAAATGCTGGACATAGCAGTATGTGGTATTTGAACGAGAAAGCAGATGGTTTAGTTTGATGTATTGCGTCTGGTGGGTCAGACACAACTGGCCATGTCTGAGTGATGAAAGACCAAGAAAGGATCAATGAAAAGAAGCTGCTGGCAGCTTCGAGTTGTGGTCTACATGCATTTTGGGTTGGGTGGCGAGTTTAAGATTTGTAGGTGCAAGGCTAGGGAATTGGACTGGGCCTAATACAATTTGCAACATAGGACAGATGGTGATGGCATGCTGTCAAATCATACCTCCAGAAGCCCTGGTTCAAGTTCCAGCCTAAGTTGTTGAGTGTGTGGAGTTGTGCATGTTCTCCCTGTGTCTGCGTTGGTTTTCTCCCACATTCTAAAAATGTTAATTAATTAAGCTTCCATCCCTGAAATGTCCACGTGTGTGCATTTGTGCCCTGCAATGGTGCCCAGTCTAGGGGACCAGTCTAGTGCTATGACAGCTAATGTTCAGGGACAGTGAGCGCTGGTGTACACTGCTTACAAAATGTTCAGCAAAGCAAGGAATTCTTTTAGGCAAGGCAGTGTGAATTTTGCTCATTGCCCAATATCTTTTCTTTAATCAGTTGCCAGTTAAATGTGCTAAACCCACAGATATCATACAAAGGGGCTTACAAATTCGCTCACGTTAGCTCGCAAATTAGTGCCTGGGCATATCTCGTTAAAAGTTTTCCTTTATCATCATCACAATTCTTCTTCATAAAGGAAAAGCCTTAACGTTTTTTTTTAAAAGGATTAAAATGTCGATAAAAAGGCAAACACTACAATCCAGATCCATAATACTTTGCTAAGGTTCGTGCTAACAGTTGAAGTATTACATGCATATGCTGACCATGTAAACAATCTGTGGTGCAATCAGTCTTATCCTTTGTAGGATCAAAAAGTTCTATCTAGAGAACACCCTACATAAGAAGTAGGTAGCAAGGACACTCACTAGATATGGAGACAGACCCAGTGAATACTCCGTAAAAGCACTGGTGCACTCAGGTCAAAATCTTGCTCAAATGCTCCTAAGTAAATATTCCATTCAGGTTTCATTCAGAAATAAAGAATAAACAAATCAGCATGAAATAACTGGTACGACGTCAAGAATCATGCTAAAGCACATAAAATGCCGGGGGAGAGGCATAGCTGCTGCTGCAAATTTCTGTCCCAAGTACCATAGGACAGAATAATTTAGATGTTAAATTAGTATAACAACCACTGTGCTACTTCTATTTCCTTCTATTAGGGCTCAGGGGGCACAGGACTGAGGATTGAGTTTTTTAGGTCTTACAGACAAAGGTAAATGCTATAATTTTTTACTTCTAATCTAATGTTATTCTCCAGTCAATATGTTTTTAGGGTATGATCTCAGAAAACCCCACAGTATACTTTTCACATAAAAAAATGCCAAAGTCAGGCAGTAAGAACGAGAAAGACAAGCAGAATGTGTCAGCCTGTGATCATCGAGCTTAGCTCTGTCCCCTGCTGGCCGATGGCACACACAGACACACACCAGAGTACCATAGGGCCTGAGTGATGGCCACACACAGAGATGACAGACTGTGTAGAGAAAGGAAAACACATAGTCAACACAATCTGCCTGAGCTACACAGCCACACAAACACAATTTACCTTGGCGGCGCTCTTTAGCTGGTACATGGAGGGGTCGTCTGCAGGCTTCCCGGACGCGCATTTCGTTGCACCTATTAGTTCAGCTAGAGCTTTGGCCACATCCCTTACAGCATTGATAAGAACCACCTGTAAAAATAAATAGACAGGGAGAAACAGGCTTAACACAGAAAAGAAAAAAATCTGCATGGCGAACCGGCCCCACTGCTTTAATCAGAAACAGCTGGCGTATGAAAAGAGTAAGGGCTGCTTTATCAAGCAGCGCACAAGGCTTTGGCTATTAGTGCTAGTAATGTATTAACACAGAAATGTAGTGTAGCAATAATGTTTGGATTATGTACTACAACCTAGCCAAACAAGAATGCGTTTAGTACGGTACAGGCTGATTTTCTCTCAGTGTTATTCAATGGGTGGGCATGTCCTTTCACCAAACAGCAATTATTACACAAGTCCGGGTGAGCATTCTGCAATTAAAAATCTGCTGTGTTTCCCAGGGGATCTATTAAGGGGAGAGGATCCCAGTGATGCCACACTCTGTACCAAATGTTTTTTATTTTATTATTGCTTTATTATATGACATACTTTTATTATTTTATTATTATTTTTAAGGTTTTTAAAAATTTTATTTTTACTATGCTTTTACTAAAGCACCGAGTTGCATGCATGTATGAAATGTGCTAAACAAATAAAGATGATGATGATTATTATTAATAAATAGAAGACAAAACAAGTAACATGGACCACAAATATCTAACCAAATATGGAAAAGGAGAAGGGTCTGGCTGCCTCCACCTCGGTGAGCTCCTATTTCCACTCTAGCCTTAAGCTGTCAATCCTATGCACCACATGCATTGGGGTGCAGCTGAGATACGTTTTCTGGGTTTTTATTGATCATGATATTTAGACAACAAATTTCCAGTTTATATCTTGTGACTAAAGCATTCAAATGTAGTTTGAACTATTGTTCTCTCAACCAATTGAATTTGCAATGTGCCTTTCGTGGTGTAATTGGTGAGAGCTTTTGATATGCCTTGCCATCTGTTGCTTCTTATTGTAAGGCATTTTTTGCAGAACGATTTTGCTGAGTATGTGATGGTACCTTCGCTGCTTTAAGCTGTCATGGACAGGTGACTCAAAAGCTTGTCATAATTTTAATATCGCAGATCGGTGAAATAAATTAGCTGCCAAACAGTACATCCTATCTGGCAACATGATTCAGTAAACTCAATGTTTGCTTTTGACTGTTTTATTTAATTTTATATATATATTTTACCTTTTCCCTTCATAATGTCAATTCAGAGATTGCTAAAACCTTGAACCAAGAAAGTTATAAATATACTGATCAGGCATAGCATTATGACCACCTCCTTGTTTCTACACTTATTGTCAATTTCACCAGTTCCACTTACCATACAGAAGCACTTTGTAGTTCTACAATTACAGACTGTAGTTTGTATGTTTCTCTACATGCTTTGTTTTCTAACGGTCAGGATGCCACGGGACCAGCACAGACCAGGTACTGTTTGAATGATAGATCTTTCTCAGCACTGTAGTGACACTGATGAGGTGGTGGTGCTGTGCTAGTTTATGTTGTGCCAACATGAGTGGATCAGATACAGCAGTGCTGCTGGAGTTTTCAAATACTGTGTTCACTTACTGTGCACTTTATTAGATACATCTACCATATTGCTCCAGCTTGTCGATGTAAAGTCAGAGACAGCAGTTCATTTGTTGTTGCACAGTTAGTGTTAGTCTTCCTCTGATCCTTCATCAGTGCTCACCAAAAACTTCCTAAATGATGCTGGTAGCTAGACATTTTTGGTAGGTGGAATATTTTTATGCTGGTTGCCCGCGCACACACGCACTCCCACGCACACACCTGTGTTTCTGGATCCTCTGAGCCCATGCTGGCAGCTCCAAGTTTGACCACATCTGTCAGCTGGGTGATGGTCTTGGCAGATGATTGTGCAGCCTGGGCCAGTTTCTCCTGGCTTGATGCTGCACCCGCAACTAGCAGCTTGGTATCCTCCACAAGAGCCTTCGCTGTTTTCAAAATGTTCTCTCTGAATAACAAAAAGCATGGGCATGTAATATTCGCAAAGAACATTAATGTTTTCACTGGACCAATGAGTGGGCCAAGACAGAGTTTCACTAGGTCTCCCCATCACAGTTATCCATTAAGTGTGTGAGGGCAAACACATGCATCCTCAGAACTAAGGCTTTTCTTATCTACTGCAGTTGAAGCATCAGAGAGAAACCATCACAGAGAGGGTACTGTTAGTCCCGTCTGATGACAAGAAATTGGTTTGTGACAGTTTTGGTCTACATAGGAGAAACAACCTTCTCCGAAAATTAGGGGATACTTCAGAATGAAATATCCCATAATTAAATGTTCCCTAATTTTTGCGAGCCGTGTCAATCACACGAAACACATTGTGAGAGCAAGTATGGATTCCTAGTTGTGAATTGCTAAGGCACTGGTTCCTAATGTGTGGGTGCGTATTGCAGGGTGGCACAACAAGGTACATGAAGAATGCATGTTTTCATGACTTAAGATTCATAATGCATGTCACTTGGTAATAATTCTACTGCAGATGCAATTTGACACTTTATGTTTTGTTCAACAAGACGTTTTGTACGAGTCTAACAAATTCCAATGGAGTTTGGAAGCAAAGGATGTCTGCCCACTGTAGATGCTTTTTATACCAGTTGTCTAGCCTTAATTATTTTTTCCTTATTAAAGTTGCTCAGGTCTTTCAATTGTGATTTCTAACACATGTGAAACAAGAGGGGACTAGTCACTCAGAGTTCAATAAATGCCAGAGCTTAATGTGCTGTGTTGAGATAATCGTTATTAAAAATGACATTATTTGGTCAGTGTGCACAGCATTAGATTCAGTTTATTTGCTAATATATGCTCCCATTTCTCACCTGTGGTCTGCAAAGCACTCCTCATTCTCAGCATTGAGAGTGCCCGCAGTGGCAAACATAATGGTGGTGTCCAGGTCAGCGATGATGCCAGACACAGAACTGGCAGCTGTGATGCAGGCTTGGGTGCCCTTATTACCTGCCTGCAGGGCAGACAACACCATGGACACCTGGCAAAAATACAAACAAAACAAAAACATGTGTATGAGAGTATGAAAGTCACATTTGTCAAGATTTTATTCATAAATAGAGTCCTAGCACAACTGATAATGATTAAGACATTCCTTATGATCATGATACAATTAGAATAAGCTGTATCTATATACAACTTAAAAGTTTAGAGGCACATGTGAATAAAATAAGCTACGAATCACACAGACATTCTACACAGAGGAACTCTCCTGCGCTTTTCACTGTACTGAAATGAGTTTAGTTGCTTGGTTAGTTGGTGGGGTTTGAGGCCACTTCAGCTCTTCAGCCATTTCATGACAGGAAAGGTATCATCTTACTTGGAGTGTTCTGTTATCTTGTCTGTAAATGTGGACTCTTAATTTGGTGATGGTCAAGAAATTTAGTACTTTATTTGCTTCCTCTTTGTTGAAAATGTCAGTTAATGTATTTTATCTCTGAACATTCAGTTTTATTGGTGGGTATTTTGGGAATTCAGCAAATAGATATTTCATAGTGATAGTTTTTTCTGCATTTCTCATATTCGGGTTGGGGGGGGGGTCTTCTCCCTTTAAAAAAAAGTGTGTCAATCGGGTGTGTCCAAAGCGACATCTCGATTAAGTTACTTGATCCCATCTGTTATCTATATATATTTTGGGTCTGAGCTCGTACATTTTATTGCTTGTTTGAGTATTCCATTCTTCTTGTCACTTTTCTTTCATGTATTTAAATATTAGGGGCTTTATGTCGGTTTGTGGGAGTTTAGATTTGCCATTTTGGCCTTTGAGGTTTTGAAATGAGTTTGGATTGTTTTGGCACTCTGAACACAGAGTACCAAAAATCCATACAGACAAAGCACGGCACAAAACTGATGAGCAAAGCAAGGCAGGGACAGTAACTTGAAAAAGGAAAATAAATTAATCAGCACATATAGAAGCCATGAAAAGTGTTCAGCTGGCAGCCCGTATTAAAGCAGCAGCCATTCCAGACTGTCATGACAGCTGAATTCTATCAGGCACTGCTAGACTCTGCCACAGCTGCTGTCCAGATTTCTCGTAGCTCAGAAAGGTAGTCAAGTATAAACAAAGCCTAATTAATTTGATTAGCTTACAAATATAAATAAATGCTAAATATTCGCACTGAGAAGACAATATACTGAGAATATTCCATGGATGAGTACTTGCATATACAGTGGAGGAAATAATTATTTGACACCTCAGATATGCTAATTTGCTAGCTTGCCCACTGAAAAAGAAATGGACAGTCTATAATTTAATGGCTTTTTATTTTAACATAGATAAAATAATGAAAGGAAAATGCGGAAAATCACTTTATATAAAATATTTAAACTGCTTTGCACTTATATCATTGAGTGAAATAAATATTTGATCCCCTATCTACTATTAAGCGTTCTGACTCCCACGGACCGGTTAGGTACTCCTAATTTCAACTCGTCACCCACATTAAAAGACACCAGTTTCAACATGTCACTTGTATAAAAGATGCCTGTCCACAGAATCAAGCAGTCAATCAGATTCCATCCTTTTCACCTGTCAAGACTAAATGGCTGTCCATCAGGGCCATGTACCATAAAATCCTGAGTGAAATTCCTTCCCTCTGTCAGGACGCTGAAAACTGGTGGTGGCTGGGTCTTCCAGCATGACAAATGACAAAAAACATACAGCCAAGGTAAAAAGGAGTGGCTCAAGAAAGGGTGGCCTAGCAAATCTCCGGACCTTAACCACATAGAAAACCTATGGAGGGAGTGAGTTTTGAGTGACGGGCTCGAAACGTTAATGATTTAGAGATGGTTTGCAAAGAGTAGACCAGAGTGTACTGGTAATACTTTGGGAAAGCAATAAAAAATAGTTTTAGAGATCAATAAAGCAAAATCTTTAATGGTTGCACTGTAAGATCGCAAGTAGATTTTCCACAGATTCTCCACTTTTACATTGGCAACAAATGTCGGCAACAACATTGGCAACAAATGTCGGATGTCAGGAACCTCACGGTATGTACTCAGCAAGGTCGAAGAGTTACCCGTCTGACTGATAAAAAGAAAGAATCAAAAATGTGGAGAAACGGTGAGAGTTAACCTTATTCCGATAAATACACCATGCAGATAAATGTTTGGGAACAGCCCTTCTAATTATGGAGCTCTACTACCTCAGCAACAATTATACATTTATAATATACATTTCTGGATTCTCCACAAACAGTGTCAGTAGAACTGGTTATACTGAATATCCCATTGATTGGTTTATGCTTTCAACAAGTCATTTTATCAACGTTCTGCCCTGCTGTCCTTTAAAAGAGAAATGGTTCACCAACTTTGATTGAGAACTCAGAAATCGATTGCCACAATCAGATCTCCTGTGGTTCAAAAGTTATCACCACAGAAAGTACAAAACTTTAGTTTTTCACCACAAATAACTGAAGATGGAACTGACAATTTTGATGTCCAGGGAACCCAGCGGTTGTATCATAGGTACAAACTTCAACAACCAACACCCAGAAAGACCACCAGTTTCGCACAGCACTGTTGAATCCCTAATAGCCAAATTCAGAGAAAACGGGACTGTGCACGGCTGTGCCAAATCCAAAGACCGCTATCAATGAAGTAACCTTAAAAATGGCAGCCTTTGTGAAAAGGCCACTACACAGCATGCAACATCTCTTGTGTCTATCTGACACTGTGCCCTGTGGCGACTCACCCTGTACTATTATTGTAACTATTATCATCACATTCTTACACTAATTATCTGACTCTTGCATGATAATTTAATAGTACCAGTGGTTTGAACAAATCTTTCATCTATGCCATTTCCTGCAGCCATGGTTGGCCAAAGCCTGGGATTAAATTTACACCAGGCCCTGGGATCATTTCCCCTTTTACAGGTGCTACTTTTGATGTTTAAAAAAAAATACAGCCCAGTAGAGACTCAGCGGATGTGTACAAATTCCAATCAAAGACGTCACCCTAACTTCGTTCAAAGCTGTTGTTTGCATGTGCCACTGTAGAACTTTTAATATAATCTTACTTTGTTTTAAGACTTGTGATGGATCTGTACTAGTTCATGACTAGTGTTCACAATATAGTGAAACAGCTTGGAATAAAAAGCTTACAATATGAATGCTAAAACAAAGAACATATGAATGAGTATTGTCAGTATTTGGAATGTCTTGGGTGCTTTTCTAAGCACCAAGTGCAGCAGCATGACAGCGAATGATTGCCCAAGCTTGGTTAACGATATACAGGCTTGTGGCCAGTATTCTGTACATTAAGCCCACTAGCGGATCGGTGAGAACACTGAAAAGAGGCAGAACTGACCTTTTTTTGCAGAAGCAGCTTAACATTCAATAATGTAAAACAGACAACTGCCTCAAATGTTATTCACCACGTTCAAAGGACAGAAAAAGTCTGATTTCACATTGCAGCTTTAAAACGATGGAGCAAGCATTATGTTAAACAGTACCAGTTAAGATGATTTTAACTTAACTTGTTTTTGAGTGAAGAGACACCGTTATCATGAAGAAAGATGTAGGTTAGTCATTAGGCCTACCTTCTCAGTAACAGCACGGGCACAGTCGATCAGCTCTCTCTTGGTGAAACTATCTGTAGGGCTCATCTGGAGCGCTCCAGCTTTCTGAACCAGATATATACAACCATGCCCGAGCTCCTGCACGCGGCTCTTTATCTGCACGCCAACCTGAAGCGGACCAGAGATGTTCAGCAGAATAAGGCCCTAGTCAAGTGTACATGATCCGTTCCCTAGCTCCATGACTGCCTTGCCTTCTCCCAAAGGCCATCTTATGATGAATAAGAGTGAATAAAGGTATGAGTGGGATGATGGCACTAGACCTTTCGTTTCTTGACACACAGATCCATGGGTAGGTGGTACTACATTACCACCTCACCACAGGCTTTTAAAGCTTGTGTGTGTCGGGGGGGTGTGCTGTCTCTATGGTAACAGCAGCAGCTGCTTATGTAAAGGCTATTGAGAAGAGCGGGTGCCTCGGAGAAGCACACTTGTTGGGAGATGAACATTAAAACATAGTGTACAAGCAAAGAAGAATGTACCACAACCTGTGCTTATAAAGAAAGTGGCAAAAGCACTTTTCTTTAATTGAAAATTTACTTTCCTTATTGTTCCTTGGGTTTTAGGAATCCTTCAGTTTTCACTATTGGTGCACTGTATGTGTTAACCATCTTATGCCTTTATATAATCCATGTGTGTTTATGCAGGCCCTAGACCACTACACAGTTCAAAAACACACTGATCCCCACCTCCTCTGGCTCAGCTGTCGCGGCTGCCAGGCGTCCTTGCTGCGCCAGCTGGATGTAGTCCACTGTCACCTGAGACGCCAGACCACCTAGCTCCTCCTGACACGTCACAGACTTCGTCATCTAAAACAGGCACAGAATATTACTGTAACTGCATTCAATTTACAATGCTGGACGTAGGCTTAATCACAGGGTATTGCAGGGTAACCATTTATCAGTAGTGCAAGAGTAATGGGTTTACTCACCATCTCCTGTGCAGTGATAGCGATAGCCTTGGAGAATTTCACCATGGTCGTCTGGTAATCCACAAATGTGCCGTCAGGTTCTGGGGGAGTTCCTTCATCCATCTAAATCAATTAAACCCCAAAAAGGCTGATTTTACTGGGCTGATCTCAATTGTAGAACTGAGCTTACTGAATTGCTGTATACGGTCTCACTGTTAATTACTGTCTGTGTGAAAAATGAAAAACTAATCAGCAACTGCGTTCCCATTACTGCTCCTTCATGTGCCATCCTGACAACATAATGAAATACTGCAGGCACACAAAGGAGATGAACATGGCATGGGATCAAATGGGGGACTAATAATGATCTCTATGGAGGGCTATAGTCTCAGTGGAATTCCCAGTGTGAGTGAGTGACAGCTGGATACACGTGCATTCTGAATCTGAAAAGGCTCCTGCAGGTTTCTAATAACAGCTGTTGAAATACCCTCCTTCCATGCATCCACAGTCAACCTCCAGGACTTGACATGGTGCTGAACAAGTCAGACTTTTGGCAGCAATGTGATAACACTGCTATCATGCTGCCAACACTCCCACAGTCTGTATTTTATCAGTTATCAAAAAGTATCCTGAATATTTTCAGTTTGGAGTAATTAGCATTATTTTCGTACATGTTGTGACACATTGTATATAATGAAGACCATAGCGAGAGACCACAAGTGAACCTGTTTGTTTTGCATTTTTCTCCAATTTAATATAACCCCAATTACAATGAAGTTGGGACATTGTGTAAAACATGAAAAATTTGCAAATCCTTTTCAATCCATATTCAATTGAATACACTGCAAGACAAGATATTTAGCTTAAGGTGATGTCTGTTGGAACAGGGGCTTATATCACCCTCCCTTTTAAAAACATTCAATAAGTGTTTGGGAACTGAGGAGACTAATTGTTAAAGCTTTGTAGGTGGAATTCTTTCCCATTTTTGTTTGATGCAGAACTTCAGTTGCTCAACGGTCCGGGGTCTCAGTTGTCATTTGGGCTTTATACTGCTCAACACATTTTCAGTAGGAGACAGGTCTGTACTGCAGGCAGGCCATTCTTATGCCCGCACTCTTTTACTGTGAAGCCACGCTTTTCCAACACGTGCAGAATGTGGCTTGGCATTGTCTTGCTGAGATAAACGGGGATGTCCCTGACTAATATGTTGGTTGAATG